>CM035417.1:183030489-183214866 GCA_020310875.1 Ceratopteris richardii | reverse complement strand
CTAGAGTCTGTTGAGCCACTTCAATTAATTTTTATATATCTCTAATCTTTCTTCTCTAGGTCACCTCTAGGATATTCCTTTCATGTTGTTCAATGGTTGGTCCTTCTCTTATTCGTTCCTAGTACACTTGAATCCACATGGCTAACTCTTCTGGCATAGGATCAGCTAGAACTGATCCTGCCTCTTGTTCTCTACACTTTTCCATCTTGTTATTTCCTGCAAATTTTTGTTTTTCTTCTTGGTCTTGTTTGTATTTCGTCCTCCTTCTCTTGTAGTTTCTTTTCCTTCATCCTTTCTCTACGATTCTTCCATCTTCGGGTCGTTACTTGTAATACTCTTCCCAGACTCTTTCGAGTGTGCAACTACTTGAGGTGTCGGTATATTCAATTCTTTGTCGACCTGATCATTCTCTCTGTTTTTTTCTGGGGTTTCTCTAGCCTTAGCTCTGTTATTGAATTTAATGGCACTATGTACTCCTTATCACTCCCGATGATCTATCACTTCTATCACATTGATATGTACGTCAAGTTAACTTTGTTGGGGTTCTTGGGGCAATCTCTAAAAAGATGTTCTTTACCACAATCACTACAATATCCTTCTCAAATTCACTGCGGTGGTGGTGGTGGGTTGGGTAACATACATCTCTGATGAAATGATCTCTATATCTATAACATGGTCCTCTAGGTGTAGGTGGTCTATTCATTGGTCGGGAGGTAAGAGTGCTCTGGGAGCTGTGTACATTAATGACACATAATCTTGCTCATATCCGTAAGAGCTATCCGTCCTTCCATATCATAAGCATATGGCTCGTAAGATTGTCCGTATTCAACTATAGTGCCCTCATATGCGGAATAATTTCTTGACCATGGTCATAAGATGGATCATACAGTTCGTTACTAACCAAAGGCGTGGCTAGGACTATTGCTCTCTCTGGGTTCTCTCCGGTTGAGCTATTTTTAATGGGACAACATTCTGAGGGTGGGGTGGTTGTTGTCCTAACACGGTTGTGGTTGAGTGTACCCTTGGTAAGCATAAGGTCGTGGTGCTAGTGCTTGTTGCTGATATGTGGGATATCTAAAAGTTTCTCCTCCTTGATCTCTCTGAGGGTATCCATAAGGTCTCATGGGTGGTTGTACCAGTCTTGACTGCTGATTGTAAGGATAGTTTTATGTGTTGTGATTTGTGTACCTTTGTTCTATGCTACAATAATGCATAAGGCCTTGGACGGGTGGTCTATTGTAAGCATAAGCAGGTGGTGGGACTACTCCCCTATTACACAAATGAGAAGGATGATCACCTCCACAGTGCAACATCTTCTAAGCATGGGTACTCTAATTGGATTGTTTGGGTAGTTCCTCTGCCTTGAACATTCAACTTCTTTGCCACTAAATGAGTTATTTCTTCTACATTGTTCCTAGGGTTTGACGTGTTGCTAGTGGTATCTTCACTTTTCACACTGCCTTGATATATTTTTAAATCTTCTGCTAGATTATCCTCTAGGTCATACACTCTTTCATGCATTCTTTCAAATTTTGAACTCTTTTCACATATACCAATGATCTCAATGTTCCATTCATTAGTCCTTCCAAAAACAATGACACCATTTTGTTGAGTGGGTCTCTCTTCAATAGGGCATTTGTCCACATATTGCTTAAATCTTCTTGGTGCCAATCTCACCGATTCCGTAGGAGCATGCTTAAAACTATGGATCAATGAAGAAGAGTTGTTTTTTATTCTAGACTTGGTAAACTCTTCAATCAATTCTTGATAGAATTGTTCCATGTTTTGAAACTTATTAGGCTCTAATGACTGGAACCATGCTAAAGCTGTGTCTATCAGGGTTAGTCCAAAGGATTCATTTGAATCAAGAAATCTTCCACTTGTTCAGCTGTTATCACTTGCTTGAATTCAGCTATGTGGTTGTAAGGTTCGCTAGAGCCATCATAGTGGTTTATCATGCATTTGGCAACTTGGATAGCTCTTAATCTTCTTCCTAGTTCAGGTGGTCTAGGCATTATAGGAAGAATGGCTGTCCTATTGGTATTCCTAGTCCTCTTCCTACTGGTGGTCTCTCCTGAACAGGGATTCTAATCCTTGGCTCAACTGGTGGATGAGGCCGATAGTTAGGATTATGGCCCGGTGTAGCAAACTTCACATGTGGTCTGACTGGAATGCGTGTTTGTTGTGTCTATCTCGAATGCTGATGTGAATTATCTTGATAGGTTCCTTGGGGTTTTGTGAAGTCGTGGCTTGATCCGTAGGAGGAAACACTGGGACGTTCTGATATTTCAATCCTACTCTTTCTAACTCCATTAAGGGCCAGTACTCCTCTGGTTTTTGTCCAAATACGTAATAATGGTGGGAAATGCAGGGTCTTGTAACTCATAGATGGTGCTGGGTTGGTGGCCTCTTCCCACAATGAAGAGTGTGCTCTCAGAAGATGTTCCATTCCGTTGACTAAATAGACATCCATTAGGGAATTATCTTGGGGAACTAGGTCTCCTCTCCACACCCTAATCACAATGGATTTCCCTCTAGGTGTAGACACCTGTTCTTCATGTCCTCTTCATTAAGGTTGTGGCATTTCCTTCTTCCCCTTGTTCATTGATGTTTTCAGGATGTTCCGTGACTAAGTACTGCATATCCCTTTTGTCCATGTAGAATCCTCGTGCATACTTAACTGCTGGCCTCGGTACTATGTAAGCATCTGTAGCTTTCTTCAGCCTAGCCACTAATCTGTTTAGCCCATCTAGGTAGATGGGTAACCCGTGTTGGTTGGTGTTCACATATTCTAAATATGTTCAATATTCACCCTAAATAATTGACATGATGCCAATTATTGGTACATAATTTTGCATGTCCTCTGAGGCCATAAGAGTTTCTCCTCAGACTCAGTCGAAGTTTCAGATTGGTGTGAACGACTACTTGGTTCAGCTACACTTCCACTAAGAGATTACACTTCTTCGGCTCCCTAGGGTTCTTCGGATCTTAGGTTCATTCACTTAAAATCTTCAGCCCAGTTTTCACAACCCCTTAGCTCTCAATGTTCTTTGTGGAATCACAGAGTTGTATGAAATATTTGGCTGACTTGGAGGTTCACACTGAAGTATTTGAAATCTTCTGACAATAGCTAAACGCACGATACTCGATACTTGACACACTAGCAAAGTCACGATACCTGATATGCGGCAAGTATCGTGAAAAAAACTTCACGATACTCGATATCAGGTAGATGTACGAGGCTAGAGCACGATACACGATATTGATCCAGTATCACAAGCAACTCAACGATATACAACATTCAACAAAGGTCGCAAGAAAATTTGGTGATACTCAATATTGAACAGATATCGTGGAGACAAACCCACGATACACGATGTTAGACAAGTGTCGCGAGAGAATTCTCACAATAGATGATACTCGACAGGTGTGGCAACTAAGGCTCCCCGATACTCGATATGCAACAAGTATGGTGAGAAGAGACTCAGCGATACTCGATATCTATCAGGTATTGGAAGAAACTCAACGATACTCGATATCTGTTAGGTATCGTGAGAAACTCAACTATACTCGATATCTGTCAGGTATCGTGAGAAACTCAATAATACTCGATATCTCACAAGGCTAGGTATCACGATCGACCACAGGAGATCACGACATCCAAATATCACGATACTCAACCGCGGGAGAACACCATACTTAGCATTTTTCAAATTTTAGCAATTGCATTTAGATTTCTACCTAATGAAGGTGATACCACAGTTTATCTTCCCTCTCTCAAATGTTTGAATCAGAACAAATAACAAAAAAACTACCTCACACCTTGAATAACCCCTCACGATATCTGCCGCAGATCATTTTAGCTATTTTGGCTTGATTCAAATGAATGTTGAGAGTATCAAGTTGATGCGCTCACCTTGGATGCTATTCTTCACACTTTCACACTCTCACTTTCTTTGCTTGGCCCGATCTCCCTGCTCACCACATGCGATATTCTGTTTCTAGCCCTATCGATACTTTCACATGCAGAAATGAATGGACAAGGTTGACTTTTTTTATTTTTATACTTTTTGGGAATTGTTTTGAAACCAAAGAGTTGAAAAACTAACTTAACAACTACCCTACATTCTTAGAATACTTGCCTACTTCCTCCTTCCTACTCTAACTCACTCTACTCACTTCCCTAGACTATCAACTCACTACACACACTCCAAAAGTGAGAGTAGTAAGTGCGGATGAGTGTGACTTACCAAAGAAGAGAGATTCACAACTCCTCTATTCACTTCAATGCTAAGAGCTATTTACCATCACATGAATGCCTCAGTTTGATTCGTCAATCCCAGACAATGGCACCAAAAATGTGTGTACCTAACAACCAACTTAGGGATTTGCGGAGAAAGAGACTATACCTCGATCCCCCTCAAGTGCATATAGTGGGGATTCCCACTTTAATTATCAATCCGAGGAGTATCAAAACCTAGCCGAGTGTATGAAGACATGCATTCAAATGATGGTCAATGCAAATGAACTCTCAAAAAGTGCAAACAAATATAATCTAATCCAAACAAGTCTCAAGGTTCAGCTATGGTGTCACGACATTTGAAGCAGAACACAAACAAGCTCTTTCATGGTAGATAACACTTCCAAGCACTCTTTCCAAGCATCACACATGCATAGAAGCTCACAAAGAAGAAGATACAGAGAGGAGAAGACACAAATTTGAAATTTTGTGCTCTTGATTCTCACAATGGCAAAAACTCTCTAGAAAGATTCATAAATTGACTTATATACATGTGCCCTAAAAATGGTCCTTTCACACAAGAGACCGACACTTATTAATTAGAAGGCTAATTTCCTACTATTTTACAAAGATAAGCTACAAATCCCTATGGGTATGCATCTAGAGGACTCCTCTAGTGCATTTACTCGGAAAATATATTACAAAATGACTATAATACAAGAATAAAGTATCCAAATCGGAAAAATTTTGGAGCCCCTCTTTTTCTCTGCCTCTTTGCTCTTCTTAGCTTTGCAACACCATCACTTTCCAGTTATGTCTCAAGATTTCAAGGTTCTCCATGAGCTTACAAGAACTGTGGACACAATGACAAAAGCACGAATCCAAAAATATTTTGACTTACCCATTTACAAGTTTGACTTCTAAAGATGCACTCATGTAATTAATACTTTACAACCAGCCCTGCATAACCCCTCAGTGCCGGAGGCAAAGGTATTGGATGCAACGGAGAGTGGGTGATTATACAATTTACGCATGATTTAATTAAAGAAGCTTTTGGCTGGGAGAAAGATGGAACCCTTGATTTGAAGGATGAACCCCATGGAGCCAAAACACAAATTTTTTTGGACATCAATCATTTGGACATAGAAAATGAGGTCTGCCTCATTCATCAACATTTTTGTTCTCCCAATATGAATCGCTACGCCACCCCACAGAAGATTATCATACAACTTTTATCCCATGATATCAAGCAAATTGGGAAACCATGTGAACTTGATGCCATATATCTAGGAGTGTCTCTTTGAAGATAAAAAGCAGTGGCAACAGAAGAAATTCTTAAATGGCAGTATTGCATTAACAATCCTCATTTACATTGCACTAGAAATCCGAGAGCACCTGACCAAGATGCCCACATCCTCTAAAATGGCCAAGTATGCAAAGATGGCCACTATACCACAGAAGAAGAGAGACCAAAAGTTGGAAGAGGAAGCAGAAACCAGTTCTCAACCACGCATGAGAGGAACAAAAAGATTTTGCGCAATGATTTAAGGAGAAGAATCACTTCCTACTCCCAAAAGAACGCATGTCTGCCAAAGAGCAAGCTTGAAGATTCAAAGCCTATTACAAAAGCAGAGCTGAAGAAGCATTTTTGTAGACTTCTAAATCCAACAATTGGTATCAGAGTAGGCCATGGCTTCATCTAGGGCATCGTCGACACCCATCCCATCACAGTCTCAAAATCGCACAAAATTTGGTGAGCATACTCAGAATTTAAGCTTATTTTGGCCTATGAACACACTATCGTAGTGCTTTTGCAAGCAATTTCGTCTTTTTGTGCCAAAGATATATACAGGCTTCAGTTCGCCATATAAGCATCTCAAAGTCTGCTACAGGTGTAGCAGAGCTCGTCAGGGTAATTTTGTTCAGCTTTTTCAAATATAGTCATTTTTCTACATCAGGGTATTTTAGTAAATGGCCATGGCTGAAAGTAGTGATGTATTCCGTATCGAAATAAGAAAAATGGAATTTACCATGGCATGTAGTGATCAAAATCATTGTTTTTCAAGAAGTAGGAATTGGAAATTTGATAGGTCTAGTTGTTGGATCTTCATTGAATTCATTGTGTGTTTGGTCTTGCTTAGCCCTCTCTTTGTTTTGATCCTCTCTGACTGGTGTTGCATGCTACCTTGTCTTGTAAAGCCACCTACACCTCCTTGGCTACTACTAACACCCCCCCCCTCACTACAACGTATGAGGGGCATACCGATGTTTTCCATACTGATGGTCATGCCCCAATGTTGGTATGATTGTTGTAAATATCTGGAAAAATCACGTTAGGCATACGGATGGTTATTTGGCCATCTATATGACCATTTGAAATCGATGATCGACATACGTTGCCATCGTCGTATAGGCACTCGTATAGGTGTTGGTATAAGTGTTGATATGAGCATCGGTAATTCCAAGAAATTATTGATGATCATATCGATGCTTATACCGATGCCTATATTGGCACCGTGTTTAAAACATACCGGACCCGAGAGCAAAAATTCGACATTTTATGCATGTTTTGAACGGAATAGTGCTTCTGTTGAGCTTGTATGTGTGACTTGAATTGTGACCTGCATTGTCTTGTGCACACACATGTCACGAGGAAGGAAATAAGGAAGAGAGCTCAAATGCACACTCTCAAAATCAAAGAGAAGCACACACACAGATTGAGGCAAGGAAGAATGATATTCTTCCTCTTCTTCTATTACATAAATGGAATGTACAAGAATGGACTAAAAAAAACAATAGATAAAGAACAGTACATAAGGAAAAATCTAATGTCCACGAATGAGTGAGCTAGAATTCTAGCTCACTCATTCGTGGACATTAGATTTTCCTTATGTACTGTTCTTTATCTATTGTTTTTTTAGTCCATTCTTGTACATTCCATTTATGTAATAGAAGAAGAGGAAGAATATCATTCTTCCTTGCCTCAATCTGTGTGTGTGCTTCTCTTTGATTTTGAGAGTGTGCATTTGAGCTCTCTTCCTTATTTCCTTCCTCGTGACATGTGTGTGTGCACAAGACAATGCAGGTCACAATTCAAGTCACACATACAAGCTCAACAGAAGCACTATTCCGTTCAAAACATGCATAAAATGTCGAATTTTTGCTCTCGGGTCCGGTATGTTTTAAACACGGTGCCAATATAGGCATCGGTATAAGCATCGATATGATCATCAATAATTTCTTGGAAATTACCGATGCTCATATCAACACTTATACCAACACCTATACGAGTGCCTATACCGACGATGGCAACGTATGTCGATCATCGATTTCAAATGGTCATATAGATGGCCAAATAACCATCCGTATGCCTAACGTGATTTTTCCAGATATTTACAACAATCATACCAACATTGGGGCATGACCATCAGTATGGAAAACATCGGTATGCCCCTCATACGTTGTAGTGAGGGGGGGGGTGTTAGTAGTAGCCAAGGAGGTGTAGGTGGCTTTACAAGACAAGGTAGCATGCAACAAAACCAGTCAGAGAGGATCAAAACAAAGAGAGGGCTAAGCAAGACCAACACACAATGAATTCAATGAAGATCCAACAACTAGACCTATCAAATTTCCAATTCCTACTTCTTGAAAAACAATGATTTTGATCACTACATGCCATGGTAAATTCCATTTTTCTTAATTTCGATACGGAATACATCACTACTTTCAGCCATGGCCATTTACTAAAATACCCTGATGTAGAAAAATGACTATATTTGAAAAAGCTGAACAAAATTACCCTGACGAGCTCTGCTACACCTGTAGCAGACTTTGAGATGCTTATATTGGCGAACTGAAGCCTGTATATATCTTTGGCACAAAAAGACGAAAATTGCTTGCAAAAGCACTACGATAGTGTGTTCATAGGCCAAAATAAGCTTAAATTCTGAGTATGCTCACCAAATTTTGTGCGATTTTGAGACTGTGATGGGATGGGTGTCGACGATGCCCTAGATGAAGCCATGGCCTACTCTGATACCAATTGTTGATTTAGAAGTCTACAAAAATGCTTCTTCCAGCTCTGCTTTTGTAATAGGCTTTGAATCTTCAAGCTTGCTCTTTGGCAGACATGCGTTCTTTGGGAGTAGGAAGTGATTCTTCTCCTTAAATCATTGCGCAAAATCTTTTTGTTCCTCTCATGCGTGGTTGAGAACTGGTTTCTGCTTCCTCTTCCAACTTTTGGTCTCTCTTCTTCTGTGGTATAGTGGCCATCTTGCATACTTGGCCATTTTAGAGGATGTGGGCATCTTGGTCAGGTGCTCTCGGATTTCTAGTGCAATGTAAATGAGGATTGTTAATGCAATACTGCCATTTAAGAATTTCTTCTGTTGCCACTGCTTTTTATCTTCAAAGAGACAACTCCTAGATATATGGCATCAAGTTCACATGGTTCCCAATTTGCTTGATATCATGGGATAAAAGTTGTATGATAATCTTCTGTGGGGTGGCGTAGCGATTCATATTGGGAGAACAAAAATGTTGATGAATGAGGCAGACCTCATTTTCTATGTCCAAATGATTGATGTCCAAAAAAATTTGTGTTTTGGCTCCATGGGGTTCATCCTTCAAATCAAGGGTTCCATCTTTCTCCCAGCCAAAAGCTTCTTTAATTAAATCATGCGTAAATTGTATAATCACCCACTCTCCCGTTGCATCCAATACCTTTGCCTCCGGCACTGAGGGGTTATGCAGGGCTGGTTGTAAAGTATTAATTACATGAGTGCATCTTTAGAAGTCAAACTTGTAAATGGGTAAGTCAAAATATTTTTGGATTCGTGCTTTTGTCATTGTGTCCACAGTTCTTGTAAGCTCATGGAGAACCTTGAAAATCTTGAGACATAACTGGAAAGTGATGGTGTTGCAAAGCTAAGAAGAGCAAAGAGGCAGAGAAAAAGAGGGGCTCCAAAATTTTTCCGATTTGGATACTTTATTCTTGTATTATAGTCATTTTGTAATATATTTTCCGAGGTAAATGCACTAGAGGAGTCCTCTAGATGCATACCCATAGGGATTTGTAGCTTATCTTTGTAAAATAGTAGGAAATTAGCCTTCTAATTAATAAAGTGTCGGTCTCTTGTGTGAAAGGACCATTTTTAGGGCACATGTATATAAGTCAATTTATGAATCTTTCTAGAGAGTTTTTGCCATTGTGAGAATCAAGAGCACAAAATTTCAAATTTGTGTCTTCTCCTCTCTGTATCTTCTTCTTTGTGAGCTTCTATGCATGTGTGATGCTTGGAAAGAGTGCTTGGAAGTGTTATCTACCCATGAAAGAGCTTGTTTGTGTTCTGCTTCAAATGTCGTGACACCATAGCTGAACCTTGAGACTTGTTTGGATTAGATTTATATTTGTTTGCACTTTTTGAGAGTTCATTTGCATTGACCATCATTTGAATGCATGTCTTCATACACTCGGCTAGGTTTTGATACTCCTCGGATTGATAATTAAAGTGGGAATCCCCACTATATGCACTTGAGGGGGATCGAGGTATAGTCTCTTTCTCCGCAAATCCCTAAGTTGGTTGTTAGGTACACACATTTTTTGGTGCCATTGTCTGGGATTGACGAATCAAACTGAGGCATTCATGTGATGGTAAATAGCTCTTAGCATTGAAGTGAATAGAGGAGTTGTGAATCTCTCTTCTTTGGTAAGTCACACTCATCCGCACTTACTACTCCTCACTTTTGGAGTGTGTGTAGTGAGTTGATAGTCTAGGGAAGTGAGTAGAGTGAGTTAGAGTAGGAAGGAGGAAGTAGGCAAGTATTCTAAGAATGTAGGGTAGTTGTTAAGTTAGTTTTTCAACTCTTTGGTTTCAAAACAATTCCCAAAAAGTATAAAAATAAAAAAAGTCAACCTTGTCCATTCATTTCTGCATGTGAAAGTATCGATAGGGCTAGAACAGAATATCGCATGTGGTGAGCAGGGAGATCGGGCCAAGCAAAGAAAGTGAGAGTGTGAAAGTTGTGAAGAATAGCATCCAAGGTGAGCGCATCAACTTGATACTCTCAACATTCATTTGAATCAAGCCAAAATAGCTAAAATGATCTGCGGCAGATATCGTGAGGGGTTATTCAAGGTGTGAGGTAGTTTTTTTGTTATTTGTTCTGATTCAAACATTTGAGAGAGGAAGATAAACTGTGGTATCACCTTCATTAGGTAGAAATCTAAATGCAATTGCTAAAATTTGAAAAAATGCTAAGTATGGTGTTCTCCCGCGGTTGAGTATCGTGATATTTGGATGTCGTGATCTCCTGTGGTCGAGTATCGTGATACCTAGCCTTGTGAGATATCGAGTATTATTGAGTTTCTCACGATACCTGACAGATATCGAGTATAGTTGAGTTTCTCACGATACCTAACAGATATCGAGTATCGTTGAGTTTCTTCCAATACCTGATAGATATCGAGTATCGCTGAGTCTCTTCTCACCATACTTGTTGCATATCGAGTATCGGGGAGCCTTAGTTGCCACACCTGTCGAGTATCATCTATTGTGAGAATTCTCTCGCGACACTTGTCTAACATCGTGTATCGTGGGTTTGTCTCCCACGATATCTGTTCAATATTGAGTATCACCAAATTTTTCTTGCGACCTTTGTTGAATGTTGTATATCGTTGAGTTGCTTGTGATACTGGATCAATATCGTGTATCGTGCTCTAGCCTCGTTACATCTACCTGATATCGAGTATCGTGAAGTTTTTTTCACGATACTTGCCGCATATCAGGTATCGTGACTTTGCTAGTGTGTCAAGTATCGAGTATCGTGCGTTTAGCTATTGTCAGAAGATTTTCAAATACTTCAGTGTGAACCTCCAAGTCAGCCAAATATTTCATACAACTCTGTGATTCCACAAAGAACATTGAGAGCTAAGGGGTTGTGAAAACTGGGCTGAAGATTTTAAGTGAATGAACCTAAGATCCGAAAGAACCCTAGGGAGCCGAAGAAGTGTAATCTCTTTAGTGGAAGTGTAGCTGAACCAAGTAGTCGTTCACACCAATCTGAAACTTCGACTGAGTCTGAGGAAGAAACTCTTATGGCCTCAGAGGACATGCAAAATTATGTACCAATAATTGGCATCATGTCAATTATTTAGGGTGAATATTGAACATATTTAGAATATGTGAACACCAACCAACACGGGTTACCCATCTACCTAGATGGGCTAAACAGATTAGTGGCTAGGCTGAAGAAAGCTACAGATGCTTACATAGTACCGAGGCCAGCAGTTAAGTATGCACGAGGATTCTACATGGACAAAAGGGATATGCAGTACTTAGTCACGGAACATCCTGAAAACATCAATGAACAAGGGGAAGAAGGAAATGCCCACAACCTTAATGAAGAGGGACATGAAGAACAGGTGTCTACACCTAGAGGGAAATCCATTGTGATTAGGGTGTGGAGAGGAGACCTAGTTCCCCAAGATAATTCCCTAATGGATGGTCTATTTAGTCAACGGAATGGAACATCTTCTGAGAGCACACTCTTCATTGTGGGAAGAGGCCACCAACCCAGCCACCATCTATGAGTTACAAGACCCTGCATTTCCCACCATTATTACGTATTTGGACAAAACCAGAGGAGGTACTGGCCCTTAATGGAGTTAGAAAGAGTAGGATTGAAATATCAGAACGTCCCAGTGTTTCCTCCTACGGATCAAGCCACGACTTCACAAAACCCCCAAGGAACCTATCAAGATAATTCACATCAGCATTCGAGATAGACACAACAAACACGCATTCCAGTCAGACCACATGTGAAGTTTGCTACACCGGGCCATAATCCTAACTATCGGCCTCATCCACCAGTTGAGCCAAGGATTAGAATCCCTGTTCAGGAGAGACCACCAGTAGGAAGAGGACTAGGAATACCAATAGGACAGCCATTCTTCCTATAATGCCTAGACCACCTGAACTAGGAAGAAGATTAAGAGCTATCCAAGTTGCCAAATGCATGATAAACCACTATGATGGCTCTAGCGAACCTTACAACCACATAGCTGAATTCAAGCAAGTGATAACAGCTGAACAAGTGGAAGATTTCTTGATTCAATATGAATCCTTTGGACTAACCCTGATAGACACAGCTTTAGCATGGTTCCAGTCATTAGAGCCTAATAAGTTTCAAAACATGGAACAATTCTATCAAGAATTGATTGAAGAGTTTACCAAGTCTAGAATAAAAAACAACTCTTCTTCATTGATCCATAGTTTTAAGCATGCTCCTACGGAATCGGTGAGATTGGCACCAAGAAGATTTAAGCAATATGTGGACAAATGCCCTATTGAAGAGAGACCCACTCAACAAAATGGTGTCATTGTTTTGGAAGGACTATGAATGGAACATTGAGATCATTGGTATATGTGAAAAGAGTTCAAAATTTGAAAGAATGCATGAAAGAGTGTATTGACCTAGAGGATAATCTAGCAGAAGATTTAAAAATATATCAAGGCAGTGTGAAAAGTGAAGATACCACTAGCAACACGTCAAACCCTAGGAACAATGTAGAAGAAATAACTCATTTAGTGGCAAAGAAGTTGAATGTTCAAGGCAGAGGAACTACCCAAACAATCCAATTAGAGTACCCATGCTTAGAAGATGTGTGCACTGTGGAGGTGATCATCCTTCTCATTTGTGTAATAGGGGAGTAGTCCCACCACCTGCTTATGCTTACAATAGACCACCCGTCCAAGGCCTTATGCATTATGTAGCATAGAACAAAGGTACACAAATCACAACACATAAAACTATCCTTACAATCAGCAGTCAAGACTGGTACAACCACCCATGAGACCTTATGGATACCCTCAGAGAGATCAAGGAGGAGAAACTTTTAGATATCCCACATATCAGCAACAAGCACTAGCACCACGACCTTATGCTTACCAAGGGTACACTCAACCACAACCGGTGTTAGGACAACAACCACCCCACCCTCAGAATGTTGTCCCATTAAAAATAGCTCAACCGGAAGAGAACCCAGAGAGAGCAATAGTCCTAGCCACGCCTTTGGTTAGTAACGAACTGTATGATCCATCTTATGACCATGGTCAAGGAAATTATTCCGCATATGAGGGCACTATAGTTGAATACGGACAATCTTACGAGCCATATGCTTATGATATGGAAGGACCGGATAGCTCTTACGGATATGAGCAAGATTATGTGTCATTAATGTACACAGCTCCCAGAGCACTCTTACCCTCCCGACCAATGAATAGACCACCTACACCTAGAGGACCATGTTATAGATATAGAGGAGATCATTTCATCAGAGAATGTATGTTACCCAAACCCACCACCACCACCGCAAGTGAATTTGAGAAGGATATTGTAGTGATTGTGGTAAAGAACCATCTTTTTAGAGATGCCCCAAGAACCCCAACAAGTTAACTTGAACGTACATATCAATGTGATAGAAGTGATAGAGTCATCGGGGAGTGATAAGGAGTACATAGTGCCATTAAATTCAATAACAAGAGCTAAGGCTAGAGAAACCCCAGAAAAAAACAGAGAAGGAATGATCAGGTCGACAAAGAATTGAATATACCGACACCTCAAGTAGTTGCACACTCGAAAGAGTCTGGGAAGAGTATTACAAGTAAACGACCCGAAGATGGAAGAATCGTAGAGAAAGGATGAAGGAAAAGAAACTACAACAAGAGAAGGAGGACGAATACAAACAAGACCAAGAAGAAAAACAAAAATTTGCAGGAAATAACAAGATGGAAAAGTGTAGAGAACAAGAGGCAGGATCAGTTCTAGCTGATCCTATGCAGAAGAGTTAGCCATGTGGATTCAAGTGTACTAGGAACGAATAAGAGAAGGACCAACCATTGAACAACATGAAAAGGAATATCCTAGAGGTGAACCTAGAGAAGGAAAGATTAGAGATATATAAGAAATTAATTGAAGTGGCTCAACAGACTCTAGAAAAACCTGTTCAACAACTACCCAACTCACGAATTCCGAGAAAGAATTCCAAGAGTGTGTCACCCCTAATGACCCAGAAAAGGGAAAGAAGACGAGACATGTGAGAAAGTTACTATGAGAATGAAAAGGAAGGATCTGTTGTCCCCAAAGTTGACGGGGAGTGGCCTAAAGACTTGTGGGCAGGAGTCCAAGAAGAGAGATGGAAGAAAGCGGAAGGAATTGGACCACCCTTTGAGGAGTTAGAAGTAGAAGGTGAATTTGAAGCCTCAATACCGGAGTTAAACTCAGAAGGATTATTACAACTTGACAAGACAAGGATGAAGACAGTGTGAAGCCTTTACCAAATTACATGGGGGAATACGAACATAATTCTAAATTATATTGCATTCCCTCAATGAGAAGAAAAGTCCAGAACCCATCAATCCAAACAACTGACATTATACAACATCTTAAAAAGGTAAAAATCCCTTGTACTCTGACATTGGAAGAACTCTTGAAGGTAAAACCACATTTGAAGGAGAAGCTAACCAGTCAATCAGAGACAAAGTCAGATGAGAAGAAGATACCTGATGAAGTGACCATGATCAAAATCCCAGTCGATAAGGTTGGATATTTCAGTGAGGGAGATGAGGGAAACACATGCCTCCCAATCACTTACCGAGGTTATACCACTAATGTTGGAGTTAGATGTCTGCGGAAGCACGCGAACAGCACAAGGAAGAAGAAGAAGCTTGGAGCACAATACACAATACTGAATGTATTACCAAAGAATGTACAAGGGCAATAGGCGTATATACAAGCCGGGGGAAAAAAACCTCCTAAAGAGGGAAAAAAGTGCTCCGGCGGTCCTAGTGTGTTCACACACATCACTACCTAAATATATCAACAAATCCCCCCTGGGAGTGATGCGGTGAACAAGGAGCTGGCACTCATGTATAAGGAAGTGCCAAGCTATGTGGAAATCACTCCACAAAAGGGAGTAAGCCCAAAGCTTTGCGGAAAGCTTCAAACTTCTCCCTAGGCAGAGCCTTCGTGAAAAGGTCTGCAATGTTCTCCTGCGTGGGCACATATGCCAAGCTGATCTCCCCAGCAGAGAACCTCTCCCTAACATAGTGATAATGCACCTCAATGTGCTTAGTGCGAGCATGGAACACAGGGTTCCTCGCAATTGCTAATGCACTCTGACTGTCAGTGAAGATGGTGGTGGCAAAAGACTGGCCAACACCCAAATCAGCCATAAGGCATCTGAGCCACACACACTCAACAGTCTCTGTGAAAGCTTCCCTATACTCAGCCTCACAGTTGGAAGTGGCCACAGTAGGCTGCTTCTTGCTCAACCAAGATATACATGAGCTACCAAGCATGAAGCAAAAACCACTGATGGACACACGAGTGTCATAGCAACCAGCCCAATCTGAGTTAGAAAAAGCATGCAAATCTGGCGGTAGTGATCCCCCCTTGGGATAAAACAACCCAAGTAGCCGAGTACCACTCAAGTAGCGAAAGATACGCTTAACTGCCTTCCAATGCATGACTCCTGGGCAATGCATAAACCTACTCATCTATGAGACAGCAAACTGAATATCTGGCCGAGTAATGCATAAGTAAATCAAGCATCCAACAGCCTGCTGATAGAGAACAGCATCAAATGCATCTCCAGCATCATGAAGACTCAATCATAAACCTGTCTCCATAGGAGTGGTAATAGGCTTACAGTCCTCAAGGCCAAAACGCTGCAATAATGTGTCAATATATTTTGTTTGACACAAAGCCATTCCACCATCAACTTGCATAAACTGAATGCCCAAATAGTGATGCAAATGCCCCAAATCAGACATCTCAAATGAGGCATGCAAATCAGCCTTAAAATCAGCAATATGCTTCTCAATAGGACCAGTGAGCAGCATGTCGTCAACATAGACAACAATGATCAGAAGCACATCCTTAGCACGCTTAACATATAAGGTGCTTTCAGTTGGACTGTTCTCAAAACCATGTGCAATCAGATAGGCATGTATCTCACATACCAAGCACGTGGTGCTTGCTTTAAACCATATAATGCCTTCTTTAACCTGCACACCTGGTTTTCATGCCCTTTCTGCACAAAGCCACGAGGCTGAAAAACATACACTTCTTCATGCAAGTCACCATTCAGAAATGTTGTTTTAATGTCCAACTGATGTACATTCCAACCATGATGCGCTGCAAGTGCACAAATGCTCCGAACAGTAGTCATACGGCATGTAGGTGCAAAGGTCTCATCAAAATCAATGCCTCTTTCCTGTGCATAACCCTTTGCAACAAACCTAGCCTTATACCTGTCAACTGTACCATCAGGTTTACGCTTCAGCTTGTATACCCACTTAGTGCCAATGGCCTTTTTGCCAGGAGGCAAGTCACATAAAGACCATGTACCATTTTTTGTTATAGCATCATATTCCGATTGCATAGCAGCCATCCAATTTTCTGAATTATGTGCTTCATCAAAAGAAACAGGCTCATTCTCATCACAGAGACTAGACGCATCCATAGCATAGCAATCTGATGCAAAGCAGGCAGTATGAGAGCCTGAACGAGTACGATATGACAGAGGTGCATCTAATATGTTGTCACGCAAAGTCTGCACCAGCCATTTTGGCATAGTTCTTGCCTGCTCAAAATCAGCTCTCTCATCAAGTGCATCATGTAAATCTGCATCAGAAATGGAATGATCTACATCATCATATGAAACCTGCAAAGGTTGAGAAGTTGCCTCATTAGGACCAGCACTAGATTGTCCACCTGTAAAAAGAGGCATCAAAGTATCATACATGTCTTTGGAGCTAACAGATGTCTCCTTAGTACATGAAAGCAATGGCTGAATAGCATCTTCCACAAGACAACATCACGGCTAACCAGAATGCATTTAGTCTGTGGATGATACAGACAATAGCCTTTACTTTCAGAACTGTACCCAACAAAAATACATTTTTACTACCTTATCATCCAATTTTCTGCGATGTTGTTCAGGCACTAATGCATATGCCAAACAACCAAAAACACGCAGATGACCAACAGATGGCTTGCGGTCATGCCAAGCCTCATATGGAGTGATAGACTGCAGCGCTTTAGTGGGACACCTGTTCAGTACATATGCTGCACACATGACAGCCTCAAGCCAGAAACTATGTGGTAAGCCTGACTCTTGACCATGCACCTCGCCATCTCCATGAGTGACCTGTTTCTTCCGTTCAACACTCCATTCTGTTGAGGTGTATACGGCACTGTACACTGGTGTTTTTATCCACGTTCAGCTAGAAATGCATTAACATTCAGAAGACATATATTCCCCCCCCCCCCTCGATTAGAATGGAGGGTGCCCATTTTACATGCTGACATATTTTCAGCCAAAACCAAAAACTGTTTAAAGAACATGAACACTTCGAACTTTGCTTTGAGTGGATATACCATGCATGCTTGGCAAACTCATCAATGAAAGTCACAAAGTAAAGGTAATTCCCAAAAGAGGATGTTTGCATAGGACCACAGACATCATTGTGTACAAGCTGCAAATTCTGCGTAGCCCGAACTGAACCATCTTTTGGAAAGGATGAACGCTGCATTTTGCCCAAAATACAGCCTTCACAAACATGTTTTCCAGGTGCCTCAAGTTTGGGCAAAGAGGACACCATTTCAGATTTCTACAAGGCGTAGCAAACTAGCAAAATTCAGATGACCAAAGTGTGCATGCCAAAGCTTTGCATCTGTCATAGCCTGAGACTCATGAACTGCACATGCCAAATCATTCACAGATCTTTTATAGTCTATGAGCTTATACAGCCCACGACATAAAATGCCAGAAGCAATAATCACGTCGCCATTTGATAGCTCATGAACTGTACACCTGTCATCAACAAATTTCACAACCAAGCCAATCTTGGCTAATGCAGAAACTGATAACAGATTCTTTCTTGATCCCCGGCACAAATAAAGCATCTGACAAAGTGAAAGAACTACCATCAGCAGTAGTCAGAATGATCTTACCAACTCCCATAACAGGATAAGAGGAGTTGTTGGTGCATGTGACAGTATTCCCTGTAGGGGCAGGCTCGAGTTGAAGAGAAGAAACTGCGCTGCAAGGTAATATGTTTGGTCGCCCCACTGTCAAAGTACCAAACATCTGAGTCTACTGCAGACATGCACTGATCATGAGAAGATGGGTCAAACTGCAGACAATAGTAACGCCCATTCTTCTTCTTGCACAAGATTTGCAGACTCTGTTTTTGGTGTAGAGGCCCTCTGCAACAACCATTCCAGCCTCTTTCTTCTTTGCCTCTTTAGCAGCCAGTTTTGGACATTTCTTTCTAATATTGATCATTCCCTTTACAGTACTTACAAAACAATTTCTGCTTTCCTGATTTTTTCTCATCTTTGTCTTGGTTCTTTGAATGTGCAGCATTTGCAGATTTCTGCTTACTAGTAGAAGAGCTCCATTTTCCTTTGCCCTTCTGACTAGCCAGGAAAGCTTGATCTGCAACACGCATAATGGGCCTGTTCTACCTGGACTGATCTTCCTGCAACAGAACAGAGACTAACTCCTCAAATGACAAGGCATTTGGATTGCCTTGTCAGGAAGACCATTCAGAACGGTCTACACAAGTGAGTTATCTGGTATAACCTCATCAGCAAAACTCTGATATGAATCAGGAAGACCATTCAGAACGGTCTGCACAAGTGAGTTATCTGGTATAACCTCATCAACAGAAATCAACTGTTCCTTCAAGTCTTTGATCTTTGTTAGGAAACTGTCCATGGAATCACCTTCATTCATGTGCTCACTCTCCAACTGGTTTCGGAGATAAGCAACACGAGCCTCATTCCTAGCTTGGTACAATGTGGTAAGTGTATCCCAAGCATCCCTAGCTGTTTTGCAAGAGCATACGTGAGGAATAATGGCACGTTTGACAGACAAAGCTATCGATGCATCTGGGCATCTCTGCCATCCCAACGAATCTGCTCTACAGTAGGTGCAACAGAAAGAGCAGCACGAATAGGAATCTGCGGAATATCATCTTCTACACCATCTTCATCAGCTCAAGCACCTGTATTTGCAGTACCTGTTGTTATAGGTGTAACAGGACGTCTTTCAACACCCTACACAATGTTCCACAATCCTTTTGCAACCAAAACATGTCGCATCATATAAGCCCATAATGGGTAGTTGGTACCATCCAACTTATCCTCAACAGCCAACATACGGAATACATCACTGCTTTCAGCCATGGTCGGTGACTAAAATACCTTGATGCAGAAAATTGACTGTATCTCAAAAAGTTGAATAGAACTGCCCAGACGAGTTCTGCTAGACCTGTAGCAGACTTCGAGACGCTTAAACTTGCGAACGAAAACTGGTATATACCTTTGGCACAAAAAGACGAAATAGCCTGCACAAGCACTGCGATAGTGCGTTCAGAGGCCGAAACGAGCTCAGATCGCGATTTCGGCACCACAATGTAAAGCAGTTTTGATCTCGGAAACACGCTGAGTATGCTCACCAAAATTCATGCGATTCTAAGACTGTAAACGGAGGAGTGTCGACGGCACCCTAGAAGAAGCGACAACCTGCTCTAATACCAATTGTTGGAGTTAGATGTCTGCGGAAGCACGCGGGCAGCACAAGGAAGAAGAAGAAGCTTGGAGCAAAACACACAATACTGAATGTATTACCAGAGAATGTACAAAGATAAGTAGCCCATTAGGGCAATAGGTGTATATACAAGCCGGGGGAAAAAAAACCTCCTAAAGAGGGAAAAAAGTGTCCCGGCGGTCCTAGTGTGTTCACACACATCACTACCTAAATATATCAACAACCTAAAGCCACCTTACACTCGAGAACAGAGTAGGAATCGCGACCAAGGAAATTTGGGAGAAAAGAGGAAAACCATCTTTAAGACCAACACACATGAAGATTCAAATGGCAGTCGGACACACTGAACGACCCTTGGGATTATTGGAAAAAGTAACCTTTACTACCTGCGGGGTTGAATTCGAGCACACCCTAGAAATCTGTCAATTTGAAAAGGCTAGGAATTATGAGATGATACTTGGAAGACCTTTCATGAACAGCTTAAGGTGGTGCAAGATTGGGGAAAAGACGTGGTATACTTACAACATGAAGGAACCACAACAGGGATAAATATCCATACCTATATGTATCAAGATGTTACCCCCTTACAATGGAATCTGATTCATAAGGAGGAGGATGATCAATCGATTCACAGTATAGGTTCAAGTGACCAATCATGGATGAATGAAGACACTCATCGATGGATATGCCAAGCAGCAAAAAAGGAAGAGGAAAGGAAGAGGAAAGGGAAGAAAGGATGGCAGCAAAGTCAGGGAATTGCTAGATCTGTACAGATTCCAGCTTACATGCCTCAAATATTCCTAGATGAAGAATTTGAACCTCATGGTTGGATGGAGATTTTAGCTACTCTTGATTTATGTGTCAATGAAGAGGTAATAACCATGAATGAATGCATTGACGAAGAAGGATATGATGTAAGTTTATACGTGGTTGTTCTCCAAGAAGCGGAAGAAGGAGAGGTGATTGAAAAAGAATGGAAGGAGGATTATGAGAGCATTGAAGTGGAGCATGAACAAATTGAGGTAGAAAGTGAAAATCAAAGAGTAAGTGTCATAACTAATGAGTTGAATCAAGGAATGACACATGGGGAAGAACTTGGAATAGATAAAGAAAAAGAAGAAAGAGAAAAAAAGCCTCAAGATCAATTCAAAGTGCCTGCCCACTTCAAAGAAATATGAGGTAGAAGAGAGGAATATTGCTATCCAAAAGCCGAAATGAGAAGCACAACCAGGAATAGCATACGACAACAAAGAGAAGACCAAGAAAATAATAGTAGATTTGGAGGAAGGAGAAGAGCGATGTACCTTTATAGGACAAGATGTCTCAATGAAGGAAGAACAAGAGCTAATACTGCTCATAAGAGAATATAGAGACGTCTTTGCATGGACATATAAGGATTTAAACGGAGTAGATTCCTCTATTTGTGCCCATAGAATCCCTATGACATCAGAAGCCAAACCTTCCAAACAAAGACCATACACATATAATGATGTTTACTTAGCAAAAATTAAGGAGGAGATAGACAAGTTGTTGGATGCAAGCTTCATTTATGAGATTGAACACACGGAATGGGTATCACCTTTGGTGGTCGTGCCTAAAAAGAATGGCAAGTTAAGGGTATGTATTAAATTGAAGAAAGTAAACGCTGCCACCATACGAGATAGTTACCCATTACCTATCACCGATCATCTTTTGGAAAGGGTTGCAAGAAAGGAAGTCTATAGTTTTCTGGATGGCTTTTCAGGATATAATCAAGTAGCAATCGCTCATGAGGACCAACATAAGACAGCTTTTGCAACTAAATGGGGAGTGTACGCATTTAGGGTTATACCTTTTGGTCTAACTAATGCCCCAACCACTTTTCAAAGATTGATGTGTCATGTGTTCAAGGAATTCTTAAGGAAGAGCATGGAGGTATATGTGGATGATTTATGCACCTATTCAGCTATACGATCAGAACATATCCCAGAACTAAGAAAGATCTTTGCCAAATGTCGACAATATAGAGTTTGCCTTAATCTCGAGAAGTGTATTCATGGTTTGACAAGGAAAGATATTAGGACATATTGTCTCTAAAAATGGGATTTCCATGGATGAAGATAAAATCAAAGTGATTCTGGATTTATCGAGACCAAAGACAACTAAAGAAGTGCAAGCATTTATGGGACATTGTGGATACTACCGTAGGTTTATCCACATGTATGCCATGATTGCTAGGCCCCTTTATGCATTACTATCTCAATTTATTTGGACAGAAGCATGTGAAAAGGCTTTCAATGAACTGAAGATTCGCTTGAGTTCAGCACCAATCCCTAGAGTTCATGATTGGAACAAACCATTTCATATTCATGTGGATGCTTCCAAGTTTGCCATTGGATGTATCTTGGCGCAGGCAGCGGACACAGGAAAGTTAGACCACCCTATAGCCTATGCCAATAGACAATTAAATCAAGTAGAATGCAATTATACCATGACAGAGCGAGAGGGTTTAGGGATGGTGTACACAATGAAGAAGTTTTGACTACCTATTGGGAAACAAATTAATATTCTTCATCGATCATCAAGCGCTACTGTACTTAGTCAACAAGCCTTGTAATACAAGACGAATAGTACGATGGTTTCTATTGCTAATGGAATTTGATTTTGAAGTAGTAGTCAAGAAATGGAATACACACATTAGAGCAGATCACTTATCGAGAACGACACATGGAGAACCTCCCACAGGAGTACCAGATGATTTGCCAGATACTTATCTTTTTAATCTCAAAGTATGTCCCAAATGGGCAGAAACGTTGATCCCTATCCTCACATATGGACCTAAACATGGGATCACTACAAACAGAAGTCAAGAATTATGGAAGACCAAAAATCTCCACATCATTGGTGGAAGCTTATACCACCAAGATCCAAGTGGATTACTCATGAGATGCGTGGAGGAAGAGGAACAAGAGATGTGGCTTCAAAAAGCACATGTAAATCAATGGAAAACTCATTTAAATGTGAATGGAACATGGAAAACACTAAAGAGATTAGGCATATACTGGCCAACCATGCAGAAGGATACACATAACTATGTATCAACTTGCCCAACTTGTCAAGAACGAAGGCGAGAAGAGAACTCTACTCTATGTTACTCCACTGTAGCACCAAGATGGAGTATGCCTCTTGTAAAATTCTTGAAAACTCAGGAGTACCAGAAGGAGCTACTCTAGCAAGAAAACATGTGCTCACGGAGCAAAGCAAGGACTATGTTCTTATAGGAAAACAGCTCTTCAAGAGAGTAAGGGACAATCATCTACGAATGTGCATTCATGAAGATGAGTATCTTTCTGTCTTAGATATGGTGCATACAGGAGCAAAAGGAGGATGTTTTCTGGCAGATAAAACTGCAAAAATGATTCTCTTTGCAGGAATATGGTGGCCAACTCTACATCAAGATGTGACACCTGTCAACAAATAAGTATCCTATGAGAAAGAGATGAAATGCCACTAAACCTATGATGAGTGCCAGAGCATTTACCAAATGGGGAATAGATTTCTAGGACCTATTAGTCCACCAGCTAAAGTTTCTCATGCCAAGTACATAATTGTAGCAACAGACTATTTGACCAAATGGGTAGAGGCCAAAGAAACCAAGAAAAATGATGGCGGGGACTACGGCTAAGTTTCTCTTTGAGAACATATTCACGAGGTTTGGATTGCCTATTGAAATTGGTGAGTGATAGGGGCACAACATTTTATCAATGAAGTGATAGGAGGCCCTAATGAATGAATTCTTAGTGATTCATAAGAAAGAATCAGCCCCTTATCACCCACAAGCCAACGGACAGGCTGAAAGTTCAAACAAAATCTTATGCACAGTCCTCACTAAAACTGTTACAATGGTAGATCCGACTGGGATAAGCAATTACATCATGCTTTATGGGCATTTTGAGTAGCCTACAAAACATCCATAGGAACTACTCCCTTTAACCTAGTGTACGGATAGAATGCCATCTTGCCAATTGATTTCTTGGTACCTACTCTCAGAGTAGCTGTAAATTACAAATGGATCGGGCATGAGTTATCAACTCAATTGGATCAAATAGAAAAGTTACACGAAACAAGATTACAAGCGGTGGTAGGTATTTACGTTGTAAAAAGGTGAGAGAAGGCATATTTTGATGCTCATATTAAAGATAAAAACCTGAAGGAAGGAGATTTGGTCTTGGTTTATACTTTGATGCAACATGCAAAGAAACTACAAAAAAGAGGATATGGCCCATTGATCATCAATCGTATATCTACCAACGGAGCCATCAGCTTAGCGATCCTAGATGGAGAAGTATTGCCAAACTATATAAGTGGTTGTCGAGTAAAAAAATATTTAGAGCCATTGACAGAGGAAATAATGTCACGACTTATAATGGCTAAACATAGACGAGAAGAAGACAAAAGAATACGAAAGAAAGCAAGACAGGAAGCTCTAGAACGAATGAGGAAACAAAAGGAATGGATGAGAGAGAGGGATGCAAGATATCAACAAGGAGAGGAATTCATCCCAATGGCTAACTTTAGAGCCTCTGAAGACCTAGGGTAGCACACAAAGCAACCATATTTGAATTTGGGTGCTGAAACAGAAGAGTACCACAGGAGCAGCTGTAAGTTGTATCAAGTCTTCATTGACTCAAAACTCAAGGAAAAATTACTCCCCTCTAAGGCACAACTGATTGGAATAGGAGGAAAAGTTACTGAATGCATAGGTGAGATTACCTTATCACTGCATCTTGGAAACAACACGATGCAACAAAAACTCTTAGTGTATCATGATCATGACTTATTAGAGGAACTCGTGTTGGGTCAAGATTAGATATATGAATACGAAGTGACTATCCAATTAGCCTTAGGTTACATATCGCCAAGATAGGACACCGTGAGGTATTCAGCATGTTAGACGAACGGCCTGTCAAAGCCAAATGTATAGGACCGAGAGACCACTCACACATGCATGATAATGAATGTACATCCACCCCCACTATGGAAACCCCACCATCAAGTACTTCATGTGAGAATGCATCGAATCTCAATCTCGCACACACTTCCAAACTAGTGAACCTCACTGCTAACATCATTCACAATAAAAGCCCCTGTGAGGTATCGAGCACAAGAGGAACTAGTCACCAAGACTATCACGAACTTTCATGCATTAGGATCCATCCCATTCCTCACACTAAACAGGCATGGATCAGAAAAGATCAAGTGACAACATATCATCAACAACGGAGCTACACTCCACACCGAAAACAACATCAACTCAAAAACACGAGTTTAGCTGGACTTTGAGGCCCACAAAGGATTGCTATAGTTTGGATTCCGAAGAAGGTGATGGCCACTCAACCGGCACAAATGTAGATATGGATTCCCAAATCATGTGCACCAACGACAATCATTAACAGGGAAATATTGAATCTCAAGGAGGATCAGTATAACATGAAGGCTAAGCAATAAGAAACAAACACCTACAGGACAATGCAAGAGCCGAAATACACAACAAAACCATTCAAAGATTGAAAAGGTGGAAACGAAGCAGAGGTACAACGTGAGAATTACAACAATTACTAGAAATGTTGGAGATATAGTCCGCCACAATAGAATGAAGCAGATTTGGATGCCTAAAGGCAAAACAATCTGTATGCATCGACCAGATAATTTAGTTTGCACACATCTTGAGTTAGAAACCAAAGTATGCATAATAGGGCCACATTACAAGGCCATGCATTCTGCACCTAAATTTTCTCCTACTGGATAGCAAAGCACATTTCCCTCTCAGGGAATAGGAGAGCACTCGTACAATAATCTCAACGAAAATAACTAATGATTCAATCAAAGCTTCGGCTAGGTACCAATGCTTTTGTTTTCTGTCAAAGAAAAAAAATATAGAAAAAATATGTATGAAGAAAATCCCAAGTACTAGCTTTCTCACACCCACGAGAAAGAGACGACTCACATCACTCGGAGAGTTGCAAAATTTATGGAGGATAAGTAAAGGATAACTCTTGATACCAGCTTTACACTGATTACTAGTATGTATTGAGTGCATCTTCAAATTCTGAGGCCACACAAGAGGAAGAAGTCCTCCTACTTCCCTTGGAATCAATCTCAAGAGCAAGAGGTCATTGATTCCTTGAAGATCAGCCGATGTGAGAACTTCTTTTCATGGCCACCATTAAGATTATGGACAGGGATCACTACTTCCCAATCATGTCACAAGATTTCCAAACTATAATATAGGGATTACCTCGCATCACAGATGTTTGGACAAGAGCTGGAATTGATGCATTTCTACGACTTCCTATATATTTGCCAGATTTTCAAAGATGCACACAAGTTATGAACACACTCTAGTCTGCAGCAGATAAGCCATCAATCCCGAAAGCAAAAGTGCTTGAAAAGTTGGTGCATGGAAGACAATTTGATTCACCCATGAATTGATCAAAAAAGCTTTTGGTTGGAGTCAAGATGGCCTCACTAATGTTAAAGATGAATGTCATGATCCAAAAAAGAGAACCTTTCTAGAAATAAACAGGACAGATATAGAAAAATCGATTCGATTAGTGCATCAACATTTTTGTTTTCCTAGCATGCATCGATATACAACGCCTCAGAAAATCGTAGTTCAATTGTTTTCCCATGCAATGAGGCAAGTTGGAAATAAAGTGGATCTTACTCCATATATTCAAGACTGCCTATTCGAAGCTAAGAAGAAGTGAGTCATAAGAAGTTTTTGAATGGAAGTTCGGCATTGACTTTGCTAATCTATGAGGCACTTGAGATGAAAGAATGTCTATGTGTGATGCCAACCTCCACAGAAATGGAAAAATATGTAAATTCAGCTACTGTTCTAAAGAAAAAGAAAATAGTTATCTCCACCGAGGAAGTGGGAACAAGTTCCAAGAAACCCATGAGAGGGACTAAGCGTGCTCGAGAGGAAGCAACACAAGAAACACCACAGTCCAAGCGGACACATATTACCAAAGATCCCACTGACACAACAACCCATCACAAAAAGAGATCTCTCAGCGGCTCTAGAAGAAACACATACGTGTGTGCGGGGGCAAGCAAACTTAAATGTCCAAGGACATCAATATAGACAGGCTAGACGAGGGCAACAACAAAAGGACAAAGAACATACTCCAGAATTAGTTGCGAGATAGAAAGAATTGGGACTAGAGGATTCTAGTTCTAATGAGGAATCTAGTCAAGAGAAAGACACCTTGGACACCAACATAAGAACAAAAATAAACAATGAGGAGTGGACATAAATAAACCAGGTTGAAGTCACGCCAGACAATCAACAATCGTGCATACAAAACCAAGAAGCATCCACAAAACAAGTACACATCATTCAACTAAATGAAAAATCACAAATCAGCATAAAAGAAACTTCAATCCCACATAAAGATGCAATACCGTCCATAAAAGAAGAAATACAGACGAGCATGGAAAAAGAAAGAGGTCTACAACAAAATATGGAACAAATTGTGATTGAGATTCCTAATGACACGCCCCAAGGTAAGTCACTAAGTAAAGATGCTGAGCCAAAGATACAACTTCATATTCGGCAGCCACACGATACAACATTGCATGTGGCACAAGGAAAAGATGTTATGACAGGTCAAGAACCTAACATCCCAACAACTTGGTTAAATGTCGATGTTACTCAATTGAAACCAATAGTCAAACAAATGATACAGACGGCCAGGATACACAGCAACAAATGATGGAAATAGACACAGATTACGACAAGGCCATGAGGGAAAAGAATCAATTTCAAGTGATGGGTGAACAATTGTCTGCACAACTAATACAAGTTTAACAGGTGATGTCAGCTAAAGAAATGGAAATAACCGAAATCAAAGGACAATGCACTACATTAATGGAGCAGAATCACAAGCTTCAGGAACAGCTGATAGAGCTACAAAGACAACATGAAGTAAGTGAAGCGGACAAAAAGAGGATAAAGGCTAGAAGCAATCTGTTAGAAACACAGCTCAAAGCATATATGGAGGAAAATGATAACTTACATAGCAGAAATAAAGAACTGATGAAGGCATTACTATATGACCAACCAATAGAAAAACAAGAGACAAGAGCAACTAACCAAAAAGAATTGAACGATCAAATAGCAAAATTTGATAATTTGTTGAGACAAGAGCAGACTCTAAAAGAAGAATGGGAATGCAGGTATATCAACGAAACCAATGAGCTCAAAAAACAACTACAAATGCGAAAGCCACCCTTGGGGTGAGCTACAATGAAAATGCGGATCAAATTGCAGATATCAGTAATGAGCTTCTCGCGGCTAAAGATGCACTATAGGTAGCCCTCAATGAAGTTAAGGAAAAGACTAAACGTCTTGCACAACTCAAAGCTCAAACAGAACAAAAAGCAAACATCAGGACACCAGTAGAGCCACAACCAGAGAATCTTGCTAATGAGGTAGAGGTATGTCCCCTATCTCCCCGGATCTATCATTCTCCAATAAAAGACCAGATGGCAGAATCATGTGATGATCATCCCATGCCATATACTGCAGAAATAGATCGGAAGGAACGGACACTATTAGTGTTCCGATTGACAAAAAAATTTGAAAATGAAGTAGTGAAAGTCATGAAAGAAGCAAAAATCAAAGGGAAAAACTTGGATACAATACTAAAGCCTTTCAATATTCCGTATGGACTCTTGAAATAGAAAACACGATAATATATAAAGAAGATCTTACAAAAGGATCCAGATGAGCAGCTGTACTTCAAAGACAATACATTCAACTATACTCAAGAGGAACTTGAAGCTGCACAACCTGTATGGTGGAGAAAATTTTTGGAGAAAAATCCTACTTTGGAGGTGCACTGGAAAGCACCATATTTATTACAGATAAATCCTTCATTTTGCCCGACACCACATCGCAGAGAATCATGAAAATTTTTGGATATGCAAAAGAGTGGTGTGATCAATAAACAGTGGCTGAATTACTTGCTACTTCTGAGTCCACCTCACAATTACTTACCAACTGAGGGTTATATGGTGAAAACCATTGAATTTTGGCTACATTGATATGTGACAGTAGCTGATTTAACTATCAAGATGACTAATAAAATCATCAGCATGATACTTATAGTTTTGAAGGTGTTCAAACATGTAGCATATACATTTTTAAATTTTATTGGCATTAACTAGGGCACAAATATCCTTATTTTTAATTTATCTGTTATGCCTAGTCGACCTACAATTATGGCGTATTATTCAAGGCTCATGTTTTTACCAAGCCCATATATGCAAAACTTCAAGGAAGCCTTTTTTACTGGATTTTTTGAAATTGATTCTGAAATTTTCTTAAAAATGTCAATGAATCTGAATGTTAGAATGGTGGCATATGAATTGAGCTTCTTCGCAGATCACAGACAGCCACCACATAAACGTGTAAAAGCAGAACAATGGAAGCAACACATGATACGTGAAGCTAATATGCTTAATGAGACAGAGCAAAAGGTATACAGGACATACTTCCGTTGCATTCCAAAGCTTGTCGGGGATGATAGAGTTCAGGAGGGGGCAGTGTTGGGGCAGAGTCCAGCAAAAAGAAGAAAAGAAGAAGACAAAGAAAGAAGCTTCACTAAAGGTATTATATTTGAAGACACATCTCTACAAGAAGCCTCGCAGGGACATGCAACACCCATCTCTACACAAAGCGCCGCAGGGGCATACAACAGGGGAAGGTACATCAGCAACAAGGGCGGATCAAGGCCAACAAGTATCCATGAAAAAGAAGAAAAGAAGAAGACAAAGAAAGAAGCTTCACTAAAGGTAAGTGTTGAGGGAGAGTCCAACAAAAGAAAGAAAAGAAGAAGACAAAGAAAGAAGCTTCACTAAAGGTATTATATTTGAAGACACATCTCTACAGGAAGCCCCGCAGGGGCATGCAACACCCATCTCTGCACAGTATGCCGCAGGGGCATACAACAAGGGAAGGTGCATCAGTGACAAGGGCGGATCAAGGCCTACAAGTATCCATGAAGAAGTGCAAGAAGATATGAGGCGGATCCAAAGCCCTCCTTCAACATCTGGGTCTTCGGAAGGTCCAGATCGAAGGCTGAAGATCCACACCTTCATACCTTCCACAGGTGGCGTGCGTAATAGCCCAACTTAACACAACAACCCAGATTTAAGGAGCGATTAAAAAATTATCCACGGGTTGCGTACGGAAAAACAAGAAGAAGAGGCCATGACTAATGCAATAGATCCCAAATTTTGATCAATTCCTTGCCCACTAGTAAAACGATATCATTACAACTTCCATAGAAGTAGGCATTTTTTACCATTGTGAGAATCAAGAGCACAAAATTTCGAATTTGTGTCTTCTCCTCTCTGTATCTTCTTCTTTGTGATCTTCTATGCATGTGTGATGCTTGAAAAGAGTGCTTGGAAGTGTTGTATACCCATGAAAGTGCTTGTTTGCTTTTGGTAAGGTGTGTGCAAAGTGTAGGAAGTGCTGTCGTGTAGGAAGGTCATTCCCATGACTTAGTATTCTGCTCATAACTTGAAGCACAAGTGTCAGAATCAAGTGAAAAGATGACCATTGGATGCGTCTTCTTGAGAGCTTCGAAATAAATCACTACTCCTTATATTCAGAGTTCGGAGCTAAGAGAAAAACTCGATTTACTGTTGACTTCTACTTCAAATGTCGTGACACCATAGCTAAACCCTGAGACTTGTTTGGATTAGATTTATACTTGTTTGCACTTTTTGAGAGTTCATTTGCATTGACCATTATTTGAATGCATGTCTTCATACACTCGGCTAGGTTTTGATACTCCTCGGATTGATAATTAAAGCATGAATCCCCACTATATGCACTTGAGGGGGGTCGAGGTATAGTCTCTTTCTCCACAAGTCCCTAAGTTGGTTCTTAGGTACACAGATGGTCTGTGTCCATCATCTTGATGGTTACTAAGAAAAGATATTCACCCACAGCTTGATGCTCATGGAACCAATGACCTTTGACCTTGGTCACACTCTGCAATGGAAATTCTAACACCTCTTCTTGAATGGTTGCTTCAGAATCTTTAGAAGCCATCTACACTTGGAACACACCACAATCAATATCAATGTGATAACATCACTTATCTTCCACTTAGTCACCATAAATGGAACAGTCGTCTTTCCCCCGTGTGTGTAAGGAAGATAGTACTTGGGATTTTTTCATATGTATTTTTCTTATTTTTGCTGAAAGAAAACAAAAATGTTAGTGAATAGCCAAAGCTTTATTTTATTTTTAATTATTTTCCTTGAGGTTATTGTACAAGTGCTCTCCTATTCCCTGTGAGGGAAATGTGCATCACAAATAAGTAGGAGAAGAATTATGTTCTGAATGCATGGCCTTGTAATGTGGCCCTATCATGCACGTTCAATGTGTATGGAATTCAAGATGTGTGCAAGAAGAAGTTGTTGGCGGGCTTGTAGAGGGAGATTGACATTTGGGTATCCAAATCATCTTTATTTTGTTGTTCTTGACTGCAACGTTGTCTCCTCTTGTGCTTTGTGTAGTTGTCATATTGTGATTCTTCATTGCTCGCCATACATATCTTTGAGTTGATTTCTTTGAGTACTCATGTTTCTGCAATTTTGGGTTATCATGTCTTTCTTGCTCTTTTGACTTCACTTTGGATGGATCCTTCCTCTGTACTGGTGTCTTCAGTTTAGTTTTCTCTGTTGGCCTAGTTGATTTGGGAATCCATATTTAAAGCATTCTTGAGGGTTGAGCAGCAATCAGTTTCTTTGGGATCCATAATTGAACAATCTTCTGTAGACCTAGTGATCCAGCTTGGCTTGTAGTCTTGACCAATTGTTGTTTGTAGGTGATGGCAAAGGATGATTAGGAGGTGTGAGATTAATAACTGGTGTAAACACAGTGAAGTACTTGGAGGTGAGGGTTCCACAGTAGAGATAGATGTACAATCACCTTCATGCATGCATAATTGATCTCTCAAAGCTAGGCAAGTTGATTTCACAAGTCTTTCATCTAATAAACTAAACACTTCTCGATGTCCTATCTTGGTTGAGATATAGCCTAAGGCCTGTTGGATGGTTACCTCATATTCGTATATCCAATCTTGACCTAACACAAGTTCTTATAATAGATCTTGATCATGGCACACCATTAGTTTTTATTGCATTGTGTTATTTTCTAGGTGTTCAGTAACATTGCCTCCTATTCCAATCAGATGTGCTTTGGTTGGATGTAATTGAGATTTGAGTTGATGAGTTAAAGAGGATTTGACGCAGCTGATAGCTGCTCCTATGTCAATGAGGGCATCCACCAAGTGGTACTCCTCTGTACCCACTCCTAAGTTCAAATATGGTTGCCTCACTTGATGTCCTAGGGTTTTTGAGGCTCTAAAGTTAGCCATTGGGATGGTCTCTTCTCCTAATTGATATCTTTCATCCCTCTCTTTCATCCACTCTTTCCATTTCTTTATTTGTTCTAGGGCTTCGTGTCGTGCTTCCTCTCGTATTTTTTTGTCTTCTTCTCATCTACTCCTTGTTGCTAGAAGTCTTGACATCATCTCCTCTGTTAATGGCTCTAAATACTTCTTCACTCGACAACCACTTATATAGTTAGGTAGTACTTCTCCATCTAGGGTTGCTAGATTGATTGTTCCACTAGTTGATATACGATTGATTACCATGGGACCGTATCCTCTTTTTTTAAGCTTCTTTGCATGTTGCTTTAATGTATATACTAGGACTAAATCTCCTTCTTTCAAGCCTTTATCCTTGATATGAGCATCAAAGTATGCTTTTTATTGCCTTTTTGCAGCATAAATGCCTGCTACCACTTGTACTCTAGTTTCATGTAGCTTCTCGATTTGGTCCAATTGATTAGTTAACTCATGTCCAATCCATTCGTGTTCAAGGCTACTCTAAGAGTAGGAACTAGGAAATCAATTGGTAAGATGGCATTTTGGCCATACACTAGATTAAAAGGAGTAGTTCCTATGGCTGTTTTATATGCTACTCTGAATGCCCATAAAGCATGATGTAGTTGCTTGTCCCAATCAGATCTTCCGTTATTAACAATCTTCTTAAGCAATGTACACAAGATCTTATTAGAACTTTCAGCCTATCCATTGGCTTGTGGGTGATAGGGAGCTGATTTCTTGTGAATCACTAAGAATTCATTCATCAAGGCTTCTATTACTTCATTGATGAAATGTGTGCCTCTATCACTCACAATTTCTATTGGCAATCCAAATCTAATGAATATGTTATCAAAGAGAAACTTAGTCGTGGTCCTTGCATCATTCTTCTTTGTTGCCTTGGCTTCTACCCATTTGAAATAGTCCATTACTACAATTATGTATTCTATATGGGAACCTTTTGCTAGTGGGCTAATAGGTGCTACAAAAGCTATTCCCCATTTGGTAAATGATTTGGCACTTATCATAGGTTGTAATGGCATTTCATCTCTTCTAATAGGATATTTTGTTCATTGACAAGTAAGACATCTTTGGACATATGCAGTTGCATCTTGATATAGCATTGGCCACCACATCCTAGCAAAGAGAATCATTCTTGTAGTTTTATCTGCAGAAAAATGTCCACCTGCAGCTCTTGCATGAGACATTACCTACCTATGCTTCAGCACTTCCCACACTTGGCACACACATTACCAATAGCAAACAAGCACTACCATGGATAGACAACACTCCAATACACTCTTTTCAAGCAGCATACATTCATGCAAGCTCGCAAGGCAGAAGATACAGAGAGGACAAGAAACAAATTCGAAATTTTGTGCTCTTGATTCTCACAATGGCAAAAAGTCTTTACAAAGATGCAACTTATATACTTGTGCCCTAAAAAATGGTCCTTTCATACAATAGACTGGCCCGTTATTGACTAAAATGCTAATTCCCTACTAGTTTACAAGGGTAATGATACAGATATCTATGCACATGCATCTAGAGGACTCCTCTAGTGCATTTACATCAAAAAATATATTACAAAGGGACTATGTTACAAAAATAAAGTGTTCAAATCGGAAAACATTTTGGGGCCCTTCTTTTTCTCTACATCTTTGCTCTTCTTTGCTCTGTAAAAGATGCTCTTGACTATTTACCAAATTGACATGTTGTCCATAGCTTTTGCATTTTTGCAACTTTGAAATTTGGTAGTCCATTGACAATCTCCTTTGACTGCATCAATTTTAGCCTTTGCAAGTTTGCATGTCCAATTTGTTTGTGCTAGATCTCTATATGAGCAATAACTCCTGCACCTTTTGCAAACATGGTTGCATTCATTTCAGGAATTTTCACATTTAAGTTGAACATCCTACCCTCTTTGTTTCTTTTGGCAATCAATTTTCCACCCTGTTTGTACTCTTCTACATATAGCCCATCAGCATTGAACCTGACTTGTAATCCCTGGTGAACCATTTGTCTAGTAGAAACTAGATTCTTTGTTATATTTGGAACATGTAGCACATCAACAAGATGTTTTACCTTTCCATCCTCCATAGACAGTGCTATGTTTCCTGTATGCTTGATAGGGTGTGATGTGTCATCACCTGTTTCAACATATGCAAGAAGTGGCAATTTTTATAAAGTACTAAACCATTCCGCATGATTGGTCATGTGATTTGAAGCAACTGAGTCAACATACCAGACATTATCATTCGATTTTTAAACATCCGCAAATATCATATTCATCATGTGATGTTGAACCATAAACAACTTCTTAGAATCATCTGCACTTGTGGATGCATAGTTGTTTTGCTGCCTTTTGTTATTTTGATTCTTCAACCTGCAATCATGTTCAAAGTGTTCGAGTTTACAAGAATTCTAGCATCCTTTACTGACATTACTTGAATCATTTCTTTGGAAATTTTTGTGGCCTCTTTGGCTCCCCTGCCTTGAAACTTGTTGGAGCAAGTCTATGACAAGCCTAAGTATTGGCTTGAGTCTCACAAAGTCTTAGAAGAAGCTTTAAAAAGAAGACTATGTAAAGTTCACTTGTGAACTACCTCTTGTAACTTTTGAAGAGTTTACTTAATGTAAAAGTAAGAGAATCTTAAGTGGTTGAGTCCACTTGATCAAGAATGGAAAGAGGAGCCACGAATTCGTGATTTGTGGTAGGTAGAGAATCAAATCAATCATTGATTGATTGGAGAGTGATTGAGGGAAGTTAGCCTCCCAAACTCAACTATAAATAGATGGCAGTTTTAGTCGTGGTTAGAGAGACCTATGTGAAGACCTCCAAGAGCTGAGCTTTATGCCATATCAAGGTGTGATTACAAGGCACACATATGTACCAGTAAGTCATTGTGTTGTACAAGCAATATACTTTCATTTTCATGATTATTTGAGTTCATCTTTCCATGTTCTTGTGAAGTGTACTACTCACTGCCATTACTCTCAGTTTTCTCAGTCAACTTGCAGAGATGTTTTCTCTGAGCTTGGTGCATCATTTTCAGTGATTTAACTTGGTAAAGTTAGCTCTATAAGTCTACTATATGCTCACAAATTTTCATGTCATTTGGATGTTGCAATCTTCAGTTATGTTCATTTGAAGTCAACAGGGTCTCTTCATCTTCACTTCTCTGTCAGGTACCCGACTTTTTCACTCATCTTGTCAGAGCCATTTCTCAGTGGTTACTTATCCAAATTCAGTGATTTAAAGCTTGTTAAATTCAGCTTACTGTCTAGTATAACCATACAAATTTTCATAATCATTGGATTTCTACATTTTGAGTTATGTTGATTTTTCTGCTCACTAGTCTATTTCTATAGCAGCCCATGAAAATCGGGATGATGTCATCACTTGTTAAAACTCATTCTCAGTGTGTGGTTCATTATTTTTTATGAGATTACTCTTGAAAGTTAGCTCTTTAAGCTACCTCGACTTCCCCAAGAGGAATTAAGTTAATTGTTGTTGTGCTCAGAGAATTATGTAAAACACTGGACATGTGTATGAATCAAGAATAGCAAGTTTTCACCTCTGAGCTAACTCCAACTTATCTGTTTTGATCTATCTTTTTGAGAGTGATCTTCCAAGGTACATAGGGTGTCTAATACATCCATTGGCAAGCTAAAAGGGCCCACCATCTACTCCTGGAGTTCATTTGGCTGGTGTAGATCAAGGATTTTGCAACACCTCTTCATCTTCAAACACATACTTATCCATCTCTTCACATTGGTATTAGAGCAAGGTTGGGCAACATGGCAGATGGATTTCCTTCATCAATTGACAAATTGGATAGAGGTAATTACTCAGCTTGGTCATTAAGGATGGAAGCTTATCTCCAAGGTAGAAGTTTATATGGTTATGTGGCTGGAGATGAAGTTATGCCAAGTTTTAGGAACAAAAGTCAACCAACACAAGAAGAGCAAGAAAGATTGAGCACATGGTGCTCCAAGGATGCACTTGCAAGGTCTTATCTCCTCAACTCTATCTCTTTTTGTTGCCTCACATTAGAAGTTGTAAGACATCTCAGGAAGTGTGGGATGCACTTGAAGCTTTCTTTTCTTCAAGTACTAAAGCTAGGAAGCATCAACTATGGCTGGAGTTCACAACTCTCAAGAAGGCTCCCAAACAAAATGTGACTGATTTTGTCACAAAGCTCAAGGACATAGTGGATCAATTGGGAAGCATTGGAGAGGTAATAGATGAAGAGCAAATTGTAAGGCAGGTCATCAATGGATTGAAGGCAGATGATAAGTGGGAAGCATTCACCACAGCTATGGATTTGTACATGGACATGCATGTACCTGATTTCAACACACTCATTGGACAACTACTTACTCAAGAGGCAAAGCTTATCAAAAATGGAGAAAGCTCTAAAGGTAATCAATCCTCAGCTTTATACACGGATAAAAGCAAGTCTAAAGATAACAAAGGAAAGGCAAAGAAAGTGGATGATGAAGCAGGTACATATCAAGCTAACTATGCAGGTAGAGGAAGACATGGCAGAGGTAGAGGAAGAGGAGGTAGACAAGGCAGGGGGAGATCCCAAGACTCCAACTCATGTTCTATTTGTGGATTAACTAATCATACAACTGAAAATTGCTTTAGGAATTCCAGGAATCAAAGAGGCAGAGGATACAATAGAGGAAGTTATGGCTACTCAAGAGGAAGGTTCAACAACTACCATGGCAACTACAACAACTAAAATCATTCAAACTATCAAGGAGGCTACAAAGGAAGGAGAGACTACAATAACTACACAGAAGACTCAAACAAAGAGGATTCATTATTGATCATGAACATGGCTATGCCACAAGGTAAATCTGATGAGCATGTTTTCTACATAGATTCAGGTTGTTCAAATCATGTGGCAGGAAATGTGGCACTCCTATCAGATTTAGAAGATCCAAGGAATAAGCATGAGGTACAAACAGGAGATGATACAAAACATCCTGTGGAGAAAATAGGCAATGTCAAAGCACCTGATGGAAACATCAACCTACTCAGTAAGGTACTCTATGTCCCTACCATTACAAAGAATTTGATAAGTGTTGGGCAGATAGTAGAGAAAGGGTTGCAAGTCAGGTTCACAAAAGCAGGAGCATTTGTTGAAGATCCAAGTCAAGGATTCAGAAGAATTGCAAAAGGTGAAAAGACAGGTAGATTGTTCACATTTGAATTACAGGACACTAGAAACATTGCTCTCTTTAATTATGGTAGTCAGACACTCACAGAATTGGAAGTATGGCACAAAAGGTTAGCACATATTGGTGAAAGGTCATTAAAGCAAATCTGCAGGGACCAAAGTGTACTTGGACTTCCTAATTTGTCAAAACAACATATGATTTATAAGTGTAGTGCATGTCAATTTGGAAAGTCTCACAGGTTACCATTCATGAAGAAAGGTTATATGCATGGAGATCTCTTGGAGTTGGTTCATACAGATGTATGGGGACCTAGCAAGGAAGCTTCAATATCTGGATCAAGGTATTATGTTTCCTTTATTGATGATTGCAGCAGATGGACTATCCTATTCTTTATGAAACACAAAGATGAAGTTTTTTCATGTTTCAAAAGATATTTGGCTCTTGTGGAGAATCAAACAGGTAAATCACTAAAAAGGCTAAGGTCAGATGGAGGGGGAGAATACTTCTCCCATGAGTTTGATTCTTTTCTTCAAGAAAGAGGAATCAAAAGAGAGGTAACTACAAGGTACACTCCTGAGCAAAATGGAGTGGCAGAAAGGAGGAATAGGACAATTGTTGAAGTTGCAAGGTCTATGTTAAATGAAAAGCATTTACCTAATTACTTATGGGTTGAGGCTGTATCTACAGCCACTTACTTGATTAACAGGTTGCCTTCAAAATCCCTTGATGGGATGACTCCATATGAGGCTTGGAATGGAAGAAGACCAAGCTTAGATCATTGTAAAATTTTTGGATGTATTGCTTTTGCTCATGTTCCTTCACAGGTTAGAGGCAAGATGGATCCAAAGGCAGAAAGGTGTGTATTTATTGGATATGACAACAATCAAAAGGGCTACAGGTTATACAACCCTACCAACAAAGGATTCTTGGTAAGCAGAGATGTAGTTTTTGATGAGAACAATTCATGGTATGAAGATTCATGCAGGAAGATCAATTTACCATATGATCTTGAAGAAGATTTTCCAAAGCTTGGTAGAGAACAATCAAAGATTGAAGAACAAGACACCTCAGAGGATGATGAAGAATCTCACATGGAAAAGATCAAAGCATGGAAGTCTAAAGGTAAAGCAAAATTGCAGGAACTTGGACATGAAGCAGAATCATCACATCATGGCCTAAGAAGATCTATGAGGGAAAAGAAAAAACCAGAAAGGTATGGGTTTGACACCTCATTAGTAACTAAACATTCTATCTACATAGCACAGGACATAAACCAAGAGGAGCCATCATCATTTGAAGAGGCCAAAGCAAAAACAGAATGGAAGCATGCAATGAAGGAAGAGATTGAAGCACTTGAGGAAAACAACACTTGGGATTTGGTGCCCAAGGCTTCATCCATGAAGGTAATAGGCTCAAGATGGGTCTATAAACTCAAGAAGAATTCTGATGGTTCAATTAACAGGTATAAGGCAAGGCTTGTGGCAAAAGGCTTTGCACAAACTCAGGGAATTGATTATGAGGAGACTTTCTCTCCTGTGGCAAAGATGCCTACTATTAGGGTTTTGCTTAGTATTGCCTCTTCCAAGAATTGGAAGATACTTCAACTAGATGTAAAGAATGCATTCTTGAATGGTTGGATAAGAGAAGAGGTATATATGGCACAACCACCTGGTTTTGAGAATCAAGTTTATCCTGATTATGTGTGTAAACTTAACAAAGCATTGTATGGTCTCAAGCAAGCTCCAAGAGCTTGGAATTTCAGGCTTGTTTCATTCTTGCAGGACAAAGGCTTTCAACCAAGCAAGGCAGATCCTTCACTCTTTATTAAAAAGATTAATTCTGAGGTCATCTACCTATGTGTATATGTAGATGATATTATATTGACAGGAAATGATGCAGATGGTATGAAGAAGATCAAAGATCAGATGAGAGAAGAGTTCAAGATAAGTGATTTGGGTTCACTTACCTACTTCCTAGGTTTGGAAGTTGTCTACAAAGATCATGGTTTGTTTCTCACTCAAAGAAAGTACATTAAGGACATGTTGGCAAAATTCAAGATGCAAGATTGTAAGATTGCAGGTACTCCAATGGAGGTCAATCACAAATTGAGCTCACATGAAGGTGAACTCATAGAGGACATCACATCATATCAAAGTCTAGTGGGTAGTCTCAACTATGCCACATTGACAAGAGTAGATATATGTTACAGTGTGAGTGTGCTAAGTAAATTTATGCACACACCAAGGAAACCACATATGGATGCTGCCAAAAGGATTCTCAAGTATCTCTAAGGAACCATAAATGAAGGACTTTATTATCCTTATGTATCTGATTTAGGTTTGAAGCTATTTTCTGATGCAGATTGGGCTGGCTCCAAGGAAGATAGAAGGAGCACTTCAGGTTATCTTACCTTTGCAGGTTCAAAGCTTATTTCATGGTCATCCAAGAAGCAACCCACAGTTGCTCTCTCTTCTACTGAAGCTGAATATAGAGGTCTTGCCATAGCTACACAAGAAGCTATGTGGATGAAGACATTATTCAAAGATCTTGGATTGGAGTTTGGAACTCCAACTATTTTTGGTGACAATATGAGTTCTATTCACTTGGCTGCTAATCCTATTTTTCATGCAAGGACTAAACATATTGAAGTTCATTATCACTATGTACGAGAGAAGGTTCTAAGCAAAGAGATTCAAATATCATATGTGTCCACTCATCAACAATGTGCAGATATTCTAACCAAAGCATTGGATGGTACAAAGCTTTGCAAATTCAAGGCTATGATTGGTTTGCAGGTAATCTTGGAAGATTGAAGACCTCAAGCATACTTGGCTTGAGGGGGAGCTGTTGGAGCAAGTCTATGACAAGCCTAAGTATTGGCTTGAGTCTCACAAAGTCTTAGAAGAAGCTTTAAAAAGAAGACTATGTAAAGTTCACTTGTGAACTACCTCTTGTAACTTTTGAAGAGTTTACTTAATGTAAAAGTAAGAGAATCTTAAGTGGTTGAGTCCACTTGATCAAGAATGGAAAGAGGAGCCACGAATTCGTGATTTGTGGTAGGTAGAGAATCAAATCAATCATTGATTTATTGGAGAGTGATTGAGGGAAGTTAGCCTCCCAAACTCAACTATAAATAGATGGCAATTTTAGTCGTGGTTAGAGAGACCTATGTGAAGACCTCCAAGAGCTGAGCTTTATGCCATATCAAGGTGTGATTACAAGGCACACATATGTACCAGTAATTCATTGTATTGTACAAGCAATATACTTTCATTTTCATGATTATTTGAGTTCATCTTTCCATGTTCTTGTGAAGTGTACTACTCACTGCCATTACTCTCAGTTTTCTCAGTCAACTTGCAGAGATGTTTTCTCTGAGCTTGGTGCATCATTTTCAGTGATTTAACTTGGTAAAGTTAGCTCTATAAGTCTACTATATGCTCACAAATTTTCATGTCATTTGGATGTTGCAATCTTCAGTTATGTTCATTTGAAGTCAACAGGGTCTGTTCATCTTCACTTCTCTGTCAGGTACCCGACTTTTTCACTCATCTTGTCAGAGCCATTTCTCAGTGGTTACTTATCCAAATTCAGTGATTTAAAGCTTGTTGGATTCAACTTACTGTCTAGTATAACCATACAAATTTTCATAATCATTGGATTTCTAAATTTTGAGTTATGTTGATTTTTCTGCTCACTGGTCTATTTCTATAGCAGCCCGTGAAAATCGGGATGATGTCATCACTTGTTAAAACTCATTCTCAGTGTGTGGTTCATTATTTTTGATGAGATTACTCTTGAAAGTTAGCTCTTTAAGCTACCTAGACTTCCCCAAGAGGAATTAAGTTAATTGCTGTTGTGCTCAGAGAATTATGTAAAACACTAGACAGGTGTATGAATCAAGAATAGCAAGTTTTCACCTCTGAGCTAACTCCAACTTATCTGTTTTGATCTATCTTTCTGAGAGTGATCTTCCAAGGTACATAGGGTGTCTAATACATCCATTGGCAAGCTAAAAGGGCCCACCATCTACTCCTGGAGTTCATTTGGCTGGTGTAGATCAAGGATTTTGCAACACCTCTTCATCTTCAAACACATAGTTATCCATCTCTTCACAAAGCTGTCCTCTACCTCTTGCATGATTCTGTTGTTGACCTTGTTCTTGGTTATTGTGTCCTCTTCCACGTTCGAAGCCTCTACCACTGCCTCTTCCTTTGCTAGAGTAGAATACCTAATCAGAACTAGGTTTTCCTTGGGAGTTCTAGTGTATATGCATGCATACATCCACACACACATGCATACATACACACACACATATACACATGCATACACATACATATGCATACATACATTCACACACATACTTACACACACATACATACACATATACATATACAAACATATGTATACATACATTCACACACATATATACATACATACACACACACACACACACACACACACACACATATATATATATATATATATACACAAACAGATGCATACATGCATTCATACACATATGTATGCACACATACATACACATATACATACATAAACATACACAAACATATTCATACATACATTCACACACATATGTACACACACATACATATGCATATACATACACATACAATATTACATACACACATGCATATTACATACTCACATACAAATTACATACACAAATGCATATTCATGCATATGCATGCATGCATACACACATATACATACACACTCACATACATATACACACACACACACACACACATATATACATATACACTCACACCTATACACACACACTCACAATATTACATACACACACATATGCATACACACATGCATATGCATACATATATATGCACACATATGCATACACACATATATATACATACATGTACACACATATACATACTTATACACATATACATGCACACACACATATACACATACACATGCACACACACATATACATGTTTTAGGTCTAGGCCCCTAGGATTAGGGTTTTAGGCTTTTTACACATGCATACACACATATACACATATACACACATAATACATATACACATACACATACACATGTATATACACATGCATACACACATATACATGTTTTAGGCTTAGGTCTTTTGGATTAGGGTTTTTAGGTTGTTTACACATGCATGCATACATACATATGCACATATACACACATAATACATATACACATACACATATATATACACATGCATACACACATATACATGTTTTAGGTCTAGGTTGTTAGGATTAGGGTTTTAGGGTTTTCACACATGCATACACATATATACACATATAATACATATACACATATGCATGTATATACACATGCATACACACATATACATGTTTTAGGTCTAGGTCTTTAGGATTAGGCTTTTAGGTTTTATATATACATGCAATAAAAGTAGCTATATATAATTAAATATATAAAAAATAGGTCTTTAGGATTTTTAGGTGTTTTACATATATATAATCAAATATATAAAAAATAGGATTTATGGTTTTTTAATTAAGTTAAATATATATAAGAAAAAAATTAAGAAAACAATTAGGAAAAAAATTAGAATATATAAATAAATATATTACAAAATAGGATTTTATTATAGATAAATTATAAATACAAGAAAAGCTCGTGTTTTAAATATATAAATTAAATATATAAAAATAGGATTTTAGGGTTTTTTTATTAAATTAAATATATATATATATATAATAAATTTTTAGGTTTAATATTAACATATATAATCACATATTTATAAAAATTAGGAAAAAAAGTGCAATATATAATCAAATATATATAAAAAATAGGATTAGGGTTTTTAGGCTATTTACACATGCATACACACATATAAAAGCATAATACATATACACATACACATATATATATGCATGCATACACACATATACATGTTTTAGGTCTAGGTTTCTAGGATTAGGGTTTTAGGCTTTTTACACATGCATTCACACATATACACATATACACACATAATACATATACACATACACATGTATATGCACATGCATACACACATATACATGTTTTAAGTTTAGGTGTTTAGGATTAAGGTTTTTAGGTTGTTTACACATGCATACATACATATAGACAAATACACACATATAATACATATACACATACACATATATGTACACATCCATACACACATATACATGTTTTAGGTCTACCTCATTATGATTAGGGTTTTAGGGTTTTTACACATGCATACACATATATACACATATACACATATAATACATATACACATACACATGTATATACACATGTATATACACATGCATACACACATATACATGTTTTAGGTCTAGGTCTTTAGGATTAGGCTTTTAGGTTTTCATATATTTAAATTAAATATATATAACTGAATATATAAAAAATAGAGTTTTAGGTTTAATATTAGCATATATGTAATCATATATATACACATGCATAGACACATATACATGTTTTAGGTCTAGGCCTTTAGGATTAGGGTTTCTAGGTTTAATAAGAAAAATAAGGTTTTTAGAATTCAATGTTCTGACATATCCACATGGTATCAGATGGCATCTTTGGATCCAGAGGAGAGAATGGCATGTCCTTCCACTCAGTGTAGCTATCAAATTTTTTAGAAACGATGGATTTATATTGCACATGTTAGAGAATATGGATCCTTTGATAAAAATCGTCTACAAAACCCATGCTACCCTTTGCATGGTTCCCTCGGTGAGCAGGTAGACCCAAACGACATTGCACTAATAACCTCTCGTGGATAGAAGAGAACAAAGAGGGAGGTAGAAGTACAAGGTACCGATAGCATTACACAGAATGAACACATGGAAGAAATGCTCGAAGCATTTTATGAGATGTATGAAGATCACGATAATGGAGAAGATGGCGTGGGTTCCATGTACATGGCAGAAATTCCATGATCAGAAGTCGACGAAGAATACGCAAACATGCGAAGGCTATCCCGTTTACCACTGTACACTAGGGCAAAGATATTTGTACTATATACATCACTTGTGATGCTCAATCTTCAATCCATTTATGGATGGTCAGATAGTAGTGTCTCTAAATTGCTCAGGTAGTGGATCTAAAATAAACTTTCATTACTATATCAAAATAATTTTAATTACTAATATCATTCTAATTGCTTATTGTAGACTTCTTAAAGATCAGTTTCTGTCATATGGCAATCACATGCATCCAACACGTGGAGATGCAAAAAAACTTTTACAATCAATTGGAATGGACTACACCAAGATCCATGCTTGTCCGAATGATTGCATTCTCTTTCAGAACAAGTATGAGCATCTCTACATATGTCCAAAATGTGGAGCAAACAAGTTTAGACGAGACCTTGTGGGCAAAGCAATCCCCGCAAAGGTTCTTTACCACTTTCCTATCATTCCAAGAACTAAGAATATCATTCAAAGAATTAAGAGTATGTCTAGATGCTAATCCATAGCTGAATTAATGTCATGGCATGTAAAGAGCAGGTCTGCAGATGGTGTAATGGGAGTGCATGTTGACTTTGATGCTTTGAAACACATAGATAATAACTGGCCAGAGTTTGCTAGTGAGTCTCGGAGCTATCATCTAGGCCTAACTATGGATGGAATAAATGCATATGGTTTACACAACTCTTCATGGAGCACATGGCCGCTATGTTTGGTCAACTAGAACATCCCACCATGGCTGGCCACAAAAAAAGGCCATTTTATTATTAGCTCTTATTGTGCCAAGTAAGTATAAGTTGAAAAACATGGATGTATACCTTGCGCCACTTGTGGAAGAGCTTCACACTTTATGGGATGGGATTAATATGCACGACATCTCTCAACCTATAAGAAGATGAGATGTGCGAGTGCAAGGCATACTTATGTGGATGATGCATGATTGGCCCAGTTATGGTGAATGTTCAAGTTTATCGATTTTGGGTTAACATGTATGTCCCTATGCGGACCATAACTCGAAGCACACTACTCCATATTCTTATCAATGTGTGATTGTGTGTTGGCATGCCTTTGATCATAGCAGGGTGTCAATTTTTGTAACATTGTATGAACTGCCTCAGTCACTCCTAAAGTCTCTATTAGTAGTTGGAGGGTCTCGATGAAGTGTGGGTCCACTCCTTCCTGACTTAGAATCTATTCAATTAGTGCTTTGCCAATATTGAAGGAGAGACGGTGTCGTTCTTGCACACTCATATTTGTGTTGTAGAGGGATCTCTTGTAGCTTCTCCTTGTTGTTCATCATGTCATTCTTCCTCATTGTCTTCATCTTCTGCATCTTCTTCTTTGTCTTCTTCAACATCTTTGGCTTACTCTTATTGCCCTTCTTCTTGTTGTCATTGATGTTCGCCTTCTCGTTCTTCTCCTGACTCTAGATTTACCTTTTGAAGGATTCTTTCAAAATCTACATTACTAAGTGCTTCCAAGAGAACTCCCCTAAGGAACTCTAGATCAGATGGCACTAAGGGAAAGATTAAACTGGATCCATCCATACTTTGCCTTGATATTCCAAGTGTGAATTGTTGAACTACCCTTTGTAGTGCAAGAGATATAACTGGTGTCAAGGTGGCACCTCTAGGTTATGCACAAGGTATCAATCCCCTCATTCTCTTGGATGATGGAGTCGAAGGTTTCTTGCTCTTAAACTGCTGCACTCTGTTCCAAGAAGGAACCATTTGAATAGGAAGAACATATGCAAGACATCGATATATGATTCTCATGAGAGCACAAAAACCATGTAACATTAGCTTATGTGGCCATCTCTTGCATGTGTAATGAATATGATCAATAATCCAATGTGGAAGATTGATCATCATGTTTTGTGTATCAGCTAAATGCAAGCTGAAACAAAACTTTTTGTGCAACATTGTGAACCTATCTATCATTAGGAACGCAAAATGTTGCATGCATATCCTAAGATGCACAATGATGTTAGGTGTCATTGCCACCATTTCCTTAAGGTTCTTTGAGTTCTAATTCTTCATGTTGTTTGGAACCAACCCTTCCTTCTCAGTGGGGATATGCATACCTCTCATATCTAGGGCCTCTCAAACTAGATTATTGGTTAGAAGGAATCGTTTTAAATCATTCCCATGCATTAACGATGATACCGTGAATGTGCTTGAAGCTCTAGGGTCTTGGGAGGGAGTTAGTGAGTTGATGAGATAAAAACATGGCATGAAATATTGTTTTAGTAATCTGGTAGCAAAGTATTCTGCTAGGCCTTCTTTTTGCTGCATAAGCCTTAAGTCTGCTACATTTTGTAGCTTCTCAAATTCTCTAGTAAAGAAATGGTATTTTCACCCTGTGTTGTACTCAATCTTGGCTTCCCACATGTATGCACATTCTCCTAGAGGTCTTGCCATCTCACTAAACCAATGTGAGTTCTTACTAACTCTTGTTGTGTGGCCCATGGGTGGATCCTATATGGGGGTAATTTACACTACATGTATATCCTATGGTTGCTCCTTTGGTTCAGTCTAAATAGGCAAGTTTTCTATGTTGATAGTTTGATAACTAGTCCCTGCTTGCAAATTGGTTCTTGCCATATCTGCCATTATCCTAGTGATGATTGTTGTGGCTAAATCTACTAGAAGGAGAAGATCATATTAGCATTGCATTGGAAATAAGATGTTACCTTGTCCCCTTTTCAATACCAACATGATATCCACTCTGATTAGTGAATTGGTAATGGTGGGGTATGGTGCAAATGTGAGTGGGCGTTAAGAGGTTAGTCACTTCCCTAGATGCATAGATTGGATGTGCAATATACTCCAAATGCATCTATCCTTTTGCAAGTGGATTTTAACATGGTTGGGTTAGGGGGTTTGTTACAAGGTTTAACTTTTCACATTTCTTCTTGGGAAACTACATGTTTTGCCATCAGTGCCCTTTTGAGGTGTCGTGAGTAGCTCTACCTGAATATGGGACTTTTTAGGTACCCATTTCCAAGTAATGATAAGTGTGATTTGATGTGTTCATGTGTAATAATAGATGTTCATCATGAAGTGTGTGAAGTGAGTGCTTGTGAGTATTGATTTAAGCCTACGAGCTCATGTGTAACTAATGAGCATGTAAATAGGTCTTAAGCACCCATATTTTTCAAGCATTGGGGTCAACCTTCATGGACCACTTTGGTATTCAAATAAAAGAGCCTACAATTTGGGTTTTCTTTGGCTATGTGTGGGTAGCCTACATCTTTTCATGGACCACTTTGGTATTCAAATAGAAACAATTCATTGAGGTTTAGTCCTGGAGCCTGTAGCTTGGGTTTTTTTTGGCTACGTCATGGGTAGCTCTACTTGAATATGGGACTTTTTAGGTACCCATTTCCAATTAATTCTAGGTGTTATTTGATGTGTTGATGTGGTAAAAGAAGAAATGTTCATCATGAAGTGTGTGAAGTGAGTGCTTATGATTATTGATCCAAGCCTATGAGCTCATGTGTAACTAACACTACAACATATCAGGGGCATATCATTGTTGCACATACGGACGGCCACACCTCGTCATCGGTATGACTGTTGAAAATTCTTGAAAAACCACGGAGGCAATACCGATAGTCATTTAGTCATCAATATACTCATTGGAAATCAATAGTCGGTATGCACGTCGAAAAGTTGCACTCCAGTATAAGCATCGATATAAGCGTCGGTATAAGCATCAGTAACTTACTGGGAGTTACTGACGTTTACACTGACACCTATACTGATACTCATACTAATGTAGTGTTTTAACTGGACCCGAAAGCAAAAATTCGACATTTTCTCGTGTTTTGAAACAAAGTCTGCTACTGTCAAGTTTGCGTGCATGAGCTACATCTCTCTCTTTCTCTCTCTCTCTCTCTCTCTCTCTCTCTCTCTCTCTCTCTCTCTCTCTCTCTCTCTCTCTACGCACACCTCTCTATTTCTCTAGATATGAAATTTTGGTAAGTATCACACATACTGAAGCACTCTTTTCTCTTTCTTTATGTTTTCCCTTTTCTAATTTCTCCTCTTTAGTTTTGTAGGAGCTTTTTGGCATCAGATCTTTGGAATTCGATGAAGGACAACATTAAGTGGACTTTGATGACAATGATCCAAACAATTACATTGATGTAAGTGATTGTTTTGGTTTCGATTGACAGAGAGAGGGAGAGATGAAAGAAAGAGAGAGATGAGAGAGAGAGAGAAAGAGAGAGACCTATACATATACATACACACTCACATATGTATACACACACATATGTGCATACACACATACACACACATATGCATATACATACTCACATGCATATACATACATACATACACACATGCATATGCATATACATACACACATGCATTTACATACACACGTGCATATACATACATACACACACAGTTGTGTATACATACATAGATACACACATGCATATGCATATACATACATACATACACATGCATATACATACACACATAATATTATGTGCATACACACATGTGCATATACATACACACATGTATACATACATACACACACATATGCATATATATACACACATGCATATGCATACATACATACACACACATGCATACATACACACACATGTATACGTACATGCATATGCATACACACATACACACACATATGCATATACATGCACACATGCATATACATACACACACACATGCATATGCATATACATACATACATACACATGCATATGCATACATACATACATACATACATACATACACACACAGTTGCATATGCATACACACATACATATACATACATACATGCATACATACATAAACATACATACACACATGTATATGCATATACATACATACATACATACATACATACATACAACACATGCATATACATACACACATATGTGCATATACATACACACATTTATACATACATACACACCATATGCATATACATACACACATGCATATGCATACATATGCATACATACATACACACACATATGCATACATACACACACATGTATACATACATGCATATGCATACATACATACACACATATGCATATACATACACACATGCATTTACATACACAATTGTGCATACACACACATATGCATATACATACACACATATGTGCATACACACATGCATATGCATACATACACACATGCATATGCATACATACATACATACACACATATGCATACATACACATACATGTATACATACATGCATATGCATACATACATACACACATATGCATATACATACACACATATATATGCATACATACATACACAAATGTACACACACATGCACACATACACAAACATATGCATACATACATGTACACACATACACACACATACACACATACATACACACACACATACACACATACACACACATACACACATACATACATACACACATATATACACACACATACATACACACATATACATACACACACATACACACACATACACATACATACACACATACACACATACACACATACAAATACATACACACATACATACATACACACATATACATACACACACATACATACACACACATATACACACACACATACATACACACAGATACATACATTTTTATGAAGTATTAGAGAAAAATCTAAATATATGAAATATAAATAATTAAATATGTAAAAAATAGATCCTTAAATTTTTAGGGTATATATATATATATATATATATATATATATATATATATATATATATATATATATATATATATATATATATATATATATATATATATATATAGCACAAATAGGATTTTTGAGTTTTTACGCACACACACATACATACACACGTACACACATACATACATATATTTTTATGAAATATTAGAGGAAAAACTAAATATATAAAATATAAATAGTTAAATATCTAAAAAATAGATCTTTAAATTTTTGGGGTTCAGATATATATATATATAGTTAAATATATCAAAAATAGGATTTTTGAGTTTTTACACACACACACACACACACACATATTTACATACATACATACATACATTTTTATAAAATATTAGAGGAAAATCTAAATATATAAAATATAAATAATTAAATATCTAAAAAATAGATCTTTAAATTTTTAGGGTTTACACACACACACACACACACACACACACACACACACACACATATATATATATATATATATATATATATATATATATATATATATATATATATATATATATATATATATATATATATATATATATATATATATATATATATATATATATATATATATGTGTGTGTGTGTGTGTGTGTGTGTGTGTGTGTATGTAATTAATTAATTAATTAAATATATCAAAACTAGGATTTTTGAGTTTTTACACACACACACACACATACATGCATACATACATTTTTATGAAATATTAGAGGAAAATCTATATATATAAAATATAAATAATTAAATATCTAAAAAATAGATCTTTCAATTTTTAGGGTTTATACATCCTAAATAAAGTTTTAGGATTAATATTAATTTATACAATGAAATATATGTGAAAATATCTAAATAATAGATCTATAGATTTTTTAGGGTTTATACATATATCCTAACATCTCCACATTGGATCAGATGGGATCTCCACGTACACCTTGGGGAGCTCATGACCATGATGACTCCAAGATATATCGCATATGTGATGGAGCTCCGATGATGGATGCAGGCAGAAAGTCCATGCATCAATGCATTCAACAGCTTTGCTCCATACACTTTGGACATTCTGTCATGTCAAAATGGAGCGAACAGGATAAAGATTCAAAAAATTATATCACCTAGTCGATATATGAAGAGTACCAACCAACACGTGGGCATCCTATTTTGAGCTCAGAATGGATTCAGCACACGACATGCAAGGTGATGTCTCATCGGCAGTCCGAGGCTCGTGATGATTTTAGAGCAGGGCTATCGAAGCATGTATGGTTAGATGTTGAGGAGTGGGAATCGATTCACGATGAGCAGCAACATACTCCAAACCGATATCGTCAGCACCGAGATGCGGCAACCACACATTTAGATATGGTTGGAACATCACATTTGGGTAGCGACGAATATGAAAATATGTGTTACCAATTTGTAAGTATCATTTTAATTATTGAATTTGTTTGTGTTAAGCACATCATGTATGTTCATCTAAAATTTTGCATATTTACCATAGAAGTTGGCAGTGGGTCATCCTCCGATGCGAACCGAAGAAGCTTATGGATATCATCATGGATTGGTTGCACTGTTGCAGGACTTAGAGGGACACGGTGCGATCATTCCATGGGAGAATCTATGATGAGGTAAACTTATAGCTTGGTTTTGTATTTTTAGTTGTTGTTTATAAACATCATGTCAATTTGTCTCATGTTACGCATATGCTTTGTTGCAAGATTGTAGGTGTAAAGGTTTTGATTCCCTTGAGCATATGTATGGTAGTGCTTTGCCACAATTTTGTATTGCACTCATATGTGGCAATGGTGCACCATAATTTTGTATTCGGTTCCTATACGGAAGTTCTTTGCCACATTTTGTATTCGGTTCCTATATGGAAGTGCTTTGCCACACTCTTGTACATGCTTCATTTATGGAATATACAACTTTTTTGTACATGATTCATGGTTCATTTTTCTCATCTCTTTTGTGTCCAACAGTATTTTGCTATATGAAATCATGTTTTGGTTGCCATTAGAGTACACATCACATGTAATTGGTTTTTTTTTTGGGGTAGAGTGTATTGTCTTTTGCTACACAACATCAAGGTAATGTTACCACAGCAAGACACAACACAGTCTACCCAAAAAAAATTCTACAGATATGGTCTTTCGTATACCCATTGGTATTTCCAGCAGGACATCAGTATATGTTTCGGTACGTTCACTAGGTTGCCGGTATGGGCATCAGTATAAACGTCGGTAATATCTACGATTATACCGATGCTTATACTAGCACCCATACTGATGCCTATATCGGCACTTTGCTACCGATGCCTGTACTAACTTATACACTAACGCTAGGCCGAAAACATGCCCGTTCAATTTCCTCAGTAGAAGCCTCAGTATAACCCTAATATGTTGTAGTGTAATGAGTCTATAAATAGGTCTTAGCCACCCATATTTTTCAAGCATTGGGATCAGCTTCATGGACCACTTTAATCATTGAAGTTGACTCATGGAGCTTGCAGCTTGGGTTTTCTTTGGCTACGTTGTTCTTTTGATATATAATTTTGGCCTATTAGGGGGGTAGTGGGTTGATCACTCTTGCACCTCCAAATCTATTTCACTTAGTGAATCACCCTATTTTGAATTGGTTTTTGAGCATGAGACTTGATGGTCTTCTCCTGCTTCTTCTTGGATCTCCTTGCTTGTTTTGCTTCAGCCTTTTTTGGAAAAGAAGGGAGTTTGATGTTGGCTTTTACTAATCCTTCATGAATTACCTCATTTTGCATCATAGAACTTTGGACAAGAATAGCATCATTATCTTCATGTGTGCTCCTAGAAGGACTAGGAGTCAGTGCATTTCCTAATTTGGAGTGTCTGATTCAACAATGCCACCATCATGTGTTGATGGTTCATCTAGAGCTGAAGAAGTCCACTTCTTAGGTTTATATTCATTGCATGTTCATAGATCCAATCTTGACCCAAGACAAGAGGTTTCGTGTGGTTCTCTTGACACACTAGTACGTTTAGTACCATTGCGACATCCTGAATGGAGATGGGGAGTTCCAATTTGCCAAGGCAATGGGTTTCCACTCCACCCAAACTTCAATAGGATGGATGCTCCCTTGCAAGTCTTGATAGTAAGAAAATCTAATTGGATTAGTGGTTGCACTTGAGTCAATAGAGGCTTTTACAGTCCTTGCACTTTTTCCTTATCCTATTTCTAAGGTTAGAAAAGGGATATATCTACTATCATGTGATGGGTTCCACTCATTGTTTGGCACATGGCCATGTGATATTGTGGTGTCTCATAAATGTCTTGCCTAGGTTTATCTCTAGCTTATCTTCTTAACTTGATTCATTGGATGCATTCTAAGGCTTCTTCTTGAGTTTCTTCTTGAATTTGTCTCTCTTCTTCTTTGCGCTTCTTTGTTGTGTTGAGTCAATTCAAAATTTTGTCTGTTAGGGGTTCTTGATATATTTTCACTCTGCATCCACTAATGTAACTAGGTAGTATATCACCTTCTAGAGTGACTAGCTGGATAGCTCCACTTGTTGATATTCTGTTGATTATCATTGGCCTGTAGCCATGATTTTCTAATTTCTTGACATGTTGTTTCAATGTATATACCAAACTTTATCTTTCACACGTGCATCAAAGTAAGCCTTTTGTCTCTTCTTTGCTGCATAGATCCCAATGTTTCTCCTAATCATTCGAAATCAAAAAGTCTCGATGAGAGCTCATGGCTAGTCCATTGATGCTCTTGTGCTACCTTCAAAGTGGGTATCAAGAAGTATAATGGCAACACTGCATTTTGACAAAACACCATCTGAAAGGGTGTGGCATTGAGTACCATTTTATACACCACTCTATAATCCCAAATAACATAATGTAGTTATCCCAGTCAAAATGTTTATTATTCGGCAACTTCATGAGAATAGTACATGAGATCTTATTCGTGGTTTTTGCTTGTATGTTTGCTAGTGGGTGGTATGGGGCATACTTCTTGTGAATGACCATGAATTCTTGTAACAAGTATTCGATGAACTCATTCAAGAAATGGGTACCACGATCGGTGACTAATTCTATTGTCAATCCATATCTCATAAACATGTTTTCGAATAGCAACTTGGTGATAGTTTCAGCATCATTCTTTCTTGTGGCTTTCACTTCTACCCATTTAGTTAGATAATGTGTGGCAAACATAGTATACTCTACATGTGAACTATTAGATGGGGATTAATAGGTCCAACAAAGTATATTCTCCACCCAAAGAATATGTGTCCTCCCATCATGGGTCTCAGTGGCATCTCATCCTTACGTATTGGATATTGAATTCTCTGATAAATGTCACACTACTTCACATAGGTATGAGCATCCATGTAAAGGGTCGGCCACCAAAGTTCTACAAATAGTATAGCTTTGATCACCAAATCTGGTCCAAAATGTCCTCTCGCCACACGTTGATGAGCAGTTTCTAAAATTTTCAAAAATTCACTTTCATGGACATATAGTCTTAGAGATCCATCTCTTCCTTGTCTGTATATGTTATCTCCAATGGGCATGTAGTCTAGGGCCTCTTGCTCTAAGCTCCTCCATCTAGCCAAGGTCATCTCTTGGGGGAATGTTTTTGTCCTCAAAAAGCTTACCAAATTTTCACTCCAATCTAGTACTAAAGATACTTGATACAGAGTGGCATGTTCCATGTGTAGTTTAACACCACACATTGGGCATTCCTTGGAAATCCTATGGACATTTGGTTCCATGGTTGGCCAGTATATACCTAATCTTTGTAGAGTCCATAGGGTTCTATTTTTTGAATGGTGTTGCTTCATTACACCTAAGTGTGCTAACTGCAACCATTTTGCATATTATTCATCTTCTTCTACATAGCAAGCTAAAATGCTTTAATCAGTGTGCTTATATACACTCTCTGCCATAATGTGATATTTTTGGGACATTGCGACTTCTTTACCTTTGGCTTTCAATACCAGATGCTTGGGTTGAAACGTTAAATAGGCACTATACTTGTAGCCCAATTAAGTACTACTTCTACGTTGAATAAGTAAGCATCAATAAGTTCATGTGAAACGGGCCTTGTAGGGACTCTCCTAAAGTGACTTTAGGAAGGTGGTCCGCTCTAAGATGGGACTTTTGTTTATTGACAAAAACTTCAAAATCATACTCCATTAGCAAGAGAAACCATCTTACTAATCTATCAATGTTGCAAGGTTTATTCACAAGATAGAGCAATGCTTGATGGTCTAAAAAATATTTAAACTTACTTGCAAGCAAATAGTGTCTAAAGCTTTTAAATGTATATACCATGTATAATCCTTCTCTTTCTACAGTGTTGTAATTTTTCTTAGCTGCATTTAACTGCCTACTTGCATAAGCTATCGGAAGATCAATGTTACCTTCACTCATAGGTTGTGCTAGCACACATCCAATAGCATAATTGGATGCATCCACTTGAACATGGATTGGATTACTCCAATCTTGGCTAGCCAAGCTTGGTGTTGAACACAATAATTACTTGAGCTCAGTAAAAGGTTTTTCACACTCATGAGTCCACTTGAAATTATTTAGAAGGTTATATAGAGGCTTTCCAATGATGGCATACATCTGAATAAAGCATTGATAATAGCCACAATGCCCCATGAAAGCTTGTACTTCCTTGACACTCTTTGGTCTGGGTAACTCAACAATGGCTCTAAGTTTATTCTCGTCAATTGAGATTCCATTTTGTGACACTATGTATCCTAGAATCTTTCCCTACCTAACCATGAAAACATACTTTTTGGGTTCAAAAAGACTTGATATTTTGTACATTTTTCAAAGATAGATCACAATTTGGGGATTTGTGTTTGCCTAATGTTGGAATGAGTGCATAAGTCATCAACATAGACCTCCAAGTTCTTATGCAAGAATTCTTTCAACACATGGCCTTTGAAATGTAGCAGGAGCATTGGTTAGCCCAAAAGCCATAACCCAAAAGGAAAAAATACCCCACCTTGTGGCAAAATCTATCTTATGATGGACTTTGGTGGTAATGGCTACTTGATTGTAGCTTGAAAATCCATCTAGGAAGCTATAGACTTCCTTGCCTCCTATTCATTCTAATAGGTTTTTGGTGATAGGAAGCGGATAGCTATCTCTCATAGTAGATGTGTTAACCTTATTTAAGTTAATGCACACACATAGCTTTCCATTCTTTTTGGGTAGTACCACAATGGGTGTTACCCATTCCATATGCTCAATCTCATAGATAACTCTAGATTCTATCAAAAGATCCATTTCCTCTTTGATCTTCACTACATGATTATCATTATATGTGAGTAGTTATCTGGGTCTACTCTTTTCAAGTCTTTATAACTCCATGCAAACCCTTCTCTATACTCTCTTGAAAATGCAATCAACTCATTTTCTTCATCTACAATCAGGTCGTGTTCTATATACTCTTCTATGGTTACAACAATTTTCTTAGTCTTCTCTTTGTTATCATATGCCACTCCTTGTGAGTGCTTCTTTGTTGGGCATCCGATATCATGAGCTTTCGATCTTCTATTTCATATTTCTTGAAGTTTTTAGGCACTTCAAAGAGGGTCTCTTCCTCTACTAGCTTAGTTACAGGTTTCTCTATTCTTTTCTTTTTGGACAATATCAATGTTTCTTCTTGTTTTGATTTTTCCTCTTCTTGATTTTTGACTCCTATTAAATAGAGGTACTCTTCCTCTGAAGCAAAAAGAAGGCTCCATGAGGATGGACTCTTCATCTTTGTCACTATCTTCCTTGGGTTCACTCATATGAGGTTCACACTCTTCAATAATTGAATTATACATGATTGGTACTATTGTGAAGACTGAAATGTCATAGCCATCTTCATCACAATGGGGAGTCCATTGTTCTTCATTGATTTCTACATCCATTTTGGCTAGAATTTTTGCCCAATCGAGAGGTTCAAATTCTTTGTCTGGGAACATGATAGGTGCATAGGCTAGGTCTTGAACTGATCTAGGGTGCTTCTTTGTACCTACTTCTCTATTGGTAGCTCTTTTCTCCTCCTCTACTGCAACCTTACACATCCATAAGTGGGTATCTTCATGCATCTAAGAGGATCCTCATCCTATGGAGTGCATTGACTCTATGACATTTGATTCTCTATGGACATGGTTCCTTTGTAAGGGGGTACATCTCTATGTGATTAGTCCTTGAGATTGACTTTAGTGGTGACTCCTAAATGTTGCAAGTACAAAGAATTGGTTCCCGAATCTTGAACTATCTACAATTGTCTCATTAGTGGTCTACCTAAAATCATCTCATAAACGTGGTTCTTGCCAAATTCACATATGGTGAAAATATGTTGAAACTTCACACCACAAGTGGTGAGAGTTATCCCTTCTAGTAATCGGAGAGGCTTCTCAATGTGGATGTCTGCCATTTGCAATTCCATTCTTGTCAGTGTGAATGTTGGCTTGCCCCAATTCTTCCATAGGAAGGTGTTAGCAATAGCAACTCTTGCACCTGGATCCAAAATAGCTTTCATTATGTAACCTTGATAGGTGATAGGGAGATAGGTATTCCCTTCTTCTCCTTTGTTCATATCTCCTATTTTGTCCAAGGGTATCTCTGGTACTGTCTTATGTAATCCTACCTGGGAATGAGTTTTAGCTGCTTCTAGCACTTGATTGGCTATGTGTTTCCATAGTTCTGGTTTGATTTTGAGTAGCTCCTCCAAAGTGAGATGACATTGCACTTTGCTATTCTTCACTACATCAATATTCCTAGGTAAAACTGAGGTTTTGTTTCTTACCATGACCATGGGTGCTCTCATATGGATAGAGTTAGACTCCTACAAGGAATTAAACTCAAATTCTAACCTCTTACTTGATTCCACATCTTCTTGCTCCTCGTAAATACAAGGAACATCCTTTTGGAATTGATCATGTAAATCATTGAAGATCTCAAAGGGAGGAGTATTCTCACTCTCCTTGGCCAATTTCTCCTCTTGAATCTCTCTTAGGAATTCTTGTGAGTATTGATGCATAGAGGAGGACATTTCAAGATCAGTAGAATTAGGAGCATAGGCTTCCTTGTGGGGGAATGCTTATCCCTTCACTTCTAGCATTACTCACATGTGATGTAGTTGACTTTCTTGATTTGTGGATTATCTTCTCTAGTCTTTCTAGCAATCCACCAAAGTGCAATTGTGCATTGGCCGAGTTAGTGCAATTGAAAAGGTAGTTGGCCTCAAACATGGTTTGAGCAAGTTCTACAATTTTTCCACATAGCTTAGTTCTTTAAATCTCTAGGTTAGCTCTAGGGTAACACTTGTCATGTTTTCTCACATTGGACCCTTCTTGGATTTTGGCCTGATATGATTTAAGCATCATATCTAAACGCTCGGGAATAGGATCCGCTAAGACTAAACCTTCTCGATGTGATAATGGGGTTATATGGGGCTTATTAGTGTTAGGTGATGGTGATGGCAGTGGTGTGTGAGAGTGTGTCTGAGATGTGATTTCTATTAAGGTTAGTTTTTGTCTCCCTTAAGCTTTCCTCAAGTTCATGCATCTTCTTTTTCCATTGTCTTTTCATCTACTATCTTTCTAGGCTCTCACTCTCTTTTTAGTTACACTCTCAATCTCACTAACTTTGAAACTCTTTTTTTGTCATAAGCCTTGGCTGTGTTGTAATGCCTCAGCTTTAGTGACTACTTGCACAGGGGCTATTGTAGATACACTACCTCTAGAATCCACTACCAATCCAATTGGTTGGGTTCTTAAGGTAGTCTGTTAATAGGTGTTCCTTCCCACAATCAGGGAAAAATCCTTGAATTGTCACTGAGTGGGGTTGTACTTGTGCTAGAAAAGGATAATCATGAATGAAGTGGTCTCCCTGGCATCTATAGCATGGTCATTTGGGCACTTGGGGTCTCAACTATCTCGATTGGGGCCTTGGGTTAGGATTTGCATACATCATATTGGAGTATTCTTGCTCCTAACTAGGATCACAGGTTTTCATAAGAGTATTTGGTGATCATGAGTCCCATCTATTCTTCAACATAATATCATGTCCACCAACCTTGTTATGGTTGCAATGCTCTAGCTCAAGAAACACAACCTGGAAACTAAATGTGTAAAGAATATAATCACTCATCGAGATATTCAGAAGAATCCATTGTATATAGGGGCTAAATTTTGTATGCACTTAGAAAGTAACTAAAAAATATAAATTATCCCATGCCAATCCAAGAGTCCAACGAAGGCAAGCTAGTAGAACCACGCTGCCAATGTCAAGATTTTCAATATAAATTTGAGAGGAAAAATGTAGATCCTTTGCCTAGACATAGGCCATATGCTTGTGTCATAGAATTTCAAGAGGAATCCCCATAGGGCCTAAAATTGATGGGAATTTTTCCTATCAAGGCCCATTTTGCCTATAAAAAATGAGCATTTTTTGACACTTTCTACCAAGCTGCATAGTTGTGTCAATCAAGCTTCTCGATCATTGAGGGAAAGCCGTCACTCATCTTGATCTAGCTCTGATACCACTGAAAGAACTTGGGGAGCTTGTCGAAGGTAGAAAAGTGCGTTTCGAAGCGATGAAGTTTGGTCAAGCCAATCGGCACAAGACCAGCCCTTGAGCTTATGGAGACTCAAATAGACCTTATAGGCATGCAATAAGTGCAAAGAAACACACTATGTACTTTGGAGCATCAAGGAGAATGAGTCGATACAAAACAGATAGGTTCGCGGGTCGACTAGCTCAAAAAACTTATTATCTATGGAAGAGACAATGAACTTCAAATGCCCATAGCGACCAGCGTGATTACAATTAGAAAAAATCCTTTTATTGGAGTGATACACATAGGGTTGAGTGTATGGAATGCACAAAAGTATAAGTAATAAGCAAAATATGCTATAGGAATGAATGTGACATTCACCGGTGGTACTTCCTATATTTCAAGAATACGTAGAGATTGACCCCAAGACAGAAAAAACTCAGATTTCTCCCAATCTCCTTCACCAAATGCTTTGAAAAATTACAAGCATAAACAAGACACTTATACCTTTCCAATGAGCTATCTTTCACTCAATTTGGAGCTTTGGAGGGAGAGCAGAAGCCTCTGCAAGATTATTGTTGGCGAAGAAGATGATGCAGAGAATTGAAGGAGCAAGATAATGATGGTCACAAGTGTATGTATATTGCTTCCATATATTTTACAAGTGATTTCAAGTCCTTATATAGCCTCTAGGAGTGTTCCACGACTTTTACAAGAGAAATTTGAATTCAAATGAAGGTGGGAATGGTTGTTGGAGGGAATCAATTCACTTTCCTACAATCTAAGAAAAGTGAAGATCTAGTTTGATCTACTTTTGGGTTATTGATTGCTTGATTGAATGCAACTTCAACCACCACAAATTCGTGGGATTTGGGCTCTATCTTTCTACATGTGTAAAGCTTGAGGCTTTTACAACGGTAAATGAGCCATCAAAAATCTCTCAAAAAAATACAATAAATGAGCATGTGAAAAAGAATTCTCCAACGGATATTCTTTCGATGTGATAGCCTTTGATGTAGATCAAATCCACCTCAAGCATAGTGTAAGCTTGATGTTCCAACAGCTCCCCCTCAAGCTAAAGTATGCTTGAGTCTTCATTCTCGGATAGGTTGAATACGTGCCATAGCTTTGAATCTACAAAGCTTTATTCCATCAAGTGCCTTCGTCATCATATCTGCTACTTGCTTTTCAGTAGGAACAAAAGAAATGTCAATCTCCTTTGCCATGAGCTTCTCCCTGATGAAGTGGTAATGGACTTCTATGTGCTTGGTTCTCGCATGAAAAATAGGATTTGCCGCTAGATGCATGGAGCTTACATTATCTCCAAATATGTGAGGTTTGGAACTCACAAGTCCCAAATCTATATACAATGCTTTTAACCATATTGCCTCTTGAGTTGCTATGGTCAAGCCTCTGTACTCTGCTCCAGTTGAAGATAAAGCAACTGTTGGTTGCTTCTTGGAACTCCATGACACTAGCTTCGAACCTGTAAATGCTAAGTAACCAGATGTACTTTTTCTATCATCCTTAGCTCCTGCCCAATCTGCATCTGAATAGATTTTGATATCCAAATCTAAAGAGTAAGGATAGAATATACCTTTGTTGATTGTACCTTTGAGATACTTAAGTACTCTCTTAGCCGCATCCATGTGTGGTCTTCTCGGTGAGTGCATGAATTGACTAAGCACTCCCACACTATATGAGATGCCTGCCCTTGTATGAGTAGCATATATCAAGCTACCTACCAAGCTTTGATAATCTTTAATGTCTTCAATTTTCTCACCTTCATAAACACTAAGTTTATGATTCATCTCCAAAGGTGTACCTATAGGTTTAGTGTTCTCCATTTTGAACTTGAGAAGAAGATCTTGAATGTATCTTCTTTGAGTCAAATGCATTCCTTCATCTGTATATATCACCTGCATACCTAGGAAATATGTGAGCTCACCTAGGTCACTGATTTTGAACTCCTCTTGCATGTGTCTCTTGATCCTTTGAATGCCATTTAGATCATCACCTGTCACAATAATATCATCTACATATACACATAGATAGATAACCTCATTGTGATCCCTTTTGATGAATAGAGAAGGATCTGAGCTGCTAGCTTTGAACCCTTGATCTTGAAGATATGTAACCAACCTATAATTCCAAGCTCTAGGAGCTTGTTTCAATCCATACAATGCTTTCTTAAGTCTGCAAACATAAGATGGATGATTAGGGTTTTCAAAACCTGGTGTTTGTGACATGTATACCTCTTCACTTATCCAACCATTTAAGAATGCATTTTTCACATCAAGTTGGAGGATTCTCCAATTCCTTGCAGCAGCTACACTTATCAATGTCCTGATTGTAGTCATCTTTGCAACTGGTGAAAATGTTTCCTCATAGTCTATACCATGAGTTTATGAGCATCCTTTGGCAACTAATCTTGCCTTGTACCTGCAAACTGATCCATCTGAATTTCTTTTAACTTTATATACCCATCTGCAACCAATTACCTTTTGACTCGATGACATTGGAACCAAATCCCAAGTGTCCATCTCCTTCAATGCATCTATCTCTTCGTTCATGGCCTTTTCCCAATTAGGGTTTCCCTTTGCCTCTTCATAGGTTGAGGGTTCCTCTGAAATAGAGTCTTTTGCCAAGTATATTGAATGCTTTGTAACAAATGTGGAATCATATACATACCTTTCTGGTTGTTTCTTCTCTCTTGCTCATCTTCTAGGTGCTTGTTTTGAGCATTCTCCAACCTCTTGCATCTTTGCTTTGCCTCTTGACTTCCATAGCTTGTAATCCCTTTCTCTTTCATCTTGGTCATCGTCTGTATCACTTCTTGGATCATGGACATGTGCATCATGCTTGCTTCCTAATTGATGAGAGTCAGAATCAAGATCATATGGTAGTGTTCCCTTTTGTTTGTCTTCATCATACCAAGACATGTGTTCTTTAAACACATCTCTACTTGTAGTGAATTGCTTGGTTGAAGGATTGAAGAACCTGTAACCCATCTGATTTGAATCATATCCAACAAAAACTGCCTTTGTTGCCCTTTCATCTAGCTTACCTCTTATTTGTGATGGTACATGAACATAAGCTAAACAACCAAAAACCTTGCAATGTCCAAAGACTAGGTTTTCTTCCATGCCATGCTTCATAAGGAGTCATACCTTGAAGTGATTTGGATGGTAGTCTATTGACAAGGTACATAGCAGTTGAAATAGCTTCTGCCCATAGATAATGTGGGAACTTCTTCCCTTCAAGCATTGTTCGGGCTGATCCAACCAATGTCTTGTTTCTCCTCTCTGCAATTCCATTTAGTTGAGGAGAGTACCTAGTAGTCACTTCCCTTTTGATACCTTTGTCCTCCAAGAACTCATCAAACTCTTTGGAGAAGTATTCTCCCCCTCCATCAGATCTGAGCTTCTTTAGTGATCTACGTGTATGATTCTCCACATGTGCAAGATACTTCTTGAAGCAATCAAATACTTCATTCTTACTCTTGATAAAGTATAGAAAAGTCCATCTACTATGGTCGTCAATAAATGAGACATAATACCTTGATCCTGCCAATGAAGGTTCTTGACTTGGTCCCCATACATCTGTGTGTACTAAATCCAATAAGTTGTTGTGGATGTAACCTTTGTGGTTGAATGGTTGTCTTTGTGCCTTCCCAATCTGACATGCATCACACATGTTGATCATGTGTTGCTTTGGTATGTTCGGAAGTCCTAGAACACTTTGATCCCTGCATATATCCTTCAAGGTTCTTTCATTCACATGAGCAAGTCTCTTATGCCACACTTCAAGCTCACTTAGGGTTTGAGACCCAAAAGTTGAATAGAGCTATGTTCCTGGTATCTCCTACTTCAAAAGTAAAGAGCCTACCATGCTTCTCACCTCGGGCTATCTTCTTGAAGCCTAGACATGGATCTTCCACAAAGGCTCCATGTTGGGTGAAACTAACTTGCAAGCCTTTTTCAACTATTTGGCCTACACTTATTAGGTTTTTAGTGATAGTGGGTACATAGAGAACCTTACTCAGAATGTTTGTCCTGCCATTGGAAGCTTTGACATTACCAATCTTCTCCACATTGTGCTTCGTGTCATCCCCTGTTTGCACTTCATGTCTATGCTTTGGACTTTCCAAATCAGATAGAAGAGCAATGTTGCCTGCAACATGATTCAAGCATCCTGAATCTATGTAGAACGAATGATCATCTTCTTTACCTTCTTTGTGGCTAAGATTCATAAGAAGCAATGAGTCTTCATGTGGTTGATCTTCTGAATAATTGTTGTAGTCTCTTCAGTTATAGCTTCTATTGTTATTGTTGAAGTTGTGTCCACCTCTGCCTCTATTGCTGCCATATCCACCTCTTCCACTTCCTTTCTGGGTCTTCCCATTGAACCAGCAATTTTGAGTGGTGTGGTTGGTCTTATCGCATATGGCACAAGGTTGAACATTCTGACCTTTGGCTTTGTCTTGCTTTGGTCCTTTCTTCTTCCCTTTCCACTTGCTCTTGCTTACAAAGTTGGCTTGGGAAGTCTCTTCTTCATCTTCTTCCTTCTTCTTGCCTTTCTGCTTCTTATCCTTCTTATCTGCATATAGAGCACTAGTTGAATTACCATGATAAGAGTTACCTTCCTTTATGCTTTTGTTGGCTTCTTGATTGAAGAGTTGTCCAAGAAAGATGTTGAAGTCTGGAGTTTGCACATCCATGATGAGATCATAAGCCATCGTGAAGGATTGCCATTGCTTATCACTTCGAATGCCGTTGAGAATTTGCCTCATGATGACCTCTTCTTCAATCAGCTCTCCAATGGATGCTAACTGATCCGCAACCTCCTTGACCTTGGTAACAAACTCTGTGATGGTTTGTATAGGTATCTTCTTCATTTGGTTGAACTCGTTCCAAAGATGATTCTTTCTTGCTTTGGTACTAGTAGAAAAGAAAGTCTCGAGGGCATCCCATGTCTCTTGAGATGTCTTGCATCCTCTAATATGTGGTAATAGAAAGTCAAAGATAGAGTTCAGTATGTATGACCTTGCTTGAGCATCCCTTACGCACCAAAGTGTGAGCTTATCTGTCCCCTCTTGTGTAGGTCCTCCTTTGTATCTTGGAATACGCATATTTTCATCACCTGCTACAATTCCATAAAGATTTCTACCTTGTAAATAGGCCTCCATTCTGATTTTCCAAGCTGCATAGTTGTGTCAATCAAGCTTCTCGATCATTGAGGGAAAGCCGTCACTCATCTTGATCTAGCTCTGATACCACTGAAAGGACTTGGAGAAGCTTGTCGAAGGTAGAAAAGTGCGTTTCGAAGCGACGAAGTTTGGTCAAGCCAACCGGCACAAGACCAGCCCTTGAGCTTATGGAGACTCAAATATACCTTATAGGCATGCAATAAGTGCAAAGAAACACACTATGTACTTTGGAGCATCAAGGAGAATGAGTCGATACAAAACAGATAGGTTCGCGGGTCGACTAGCTCAAAAAACTTATTATCTATGGAAGAAACAATGAACTTCAAATGCCCATAGCGACCAGCGTGATTACAATTAGAAAAAATCCTTTTATGGGAGTGATACACATAGGGTTAAGTGTATGGAATGCACAAAATTATAAGGAATAAGCAAAATATGCTATAGGAATGAATGTGACATTCACCGGTGGTACTTCCTATTTTTTAGGAAATACGTAGAGATTGACCCCGAGATAGAAAAACTCAGATTTCTCCCAATCTACTGAACCAAATGCTTTGAAAATTTACAGGCATAAACTAGACACTTATACCTTTCCAATGAGCTATCTTGCACTCAATTTGGAGCTCTGGAGAGAGAGAAGCAACCTCTGCAATATTACTGTTGGCGAAGAAGATGATGCAGAGAATTGAAGGAGCAAGATAATGATGGTCACAAGTGTATGTATATTGCTTCCATGTATTTTACAAGTGATTTCAAGTCCTTATATAGCCTCTAGGAGTGTTCCACGACTTTTACAAGAGAAATTTGAATTCAAATGAAGGTGGGAATGGTTGTTGGAGGGAATCAATTCACTTTCCTACAATCGAGGAAAAGTGAAGATCTAATTTGATCTACTTTTAGGTGATTGATTGCTTGATTGAATGCAACTTCAACCACCACAAATTCGTGGGATTTGGGCTCTATCTTTCTACCTTTACATGTGTAAAGCTCGAGGGTCTTACAATGGTAAATGAGCCATCAAAAATCTCTCAAAAAAATACAATTAATGAGCATATGAAAAAGAATTCTCCAATGGATATTCTTTGGACGCGATAGCCTTTGATGTAGATCAAATCCACCTCAAGCATAGTGTAAGCTTGATATTCCAACGAGAGCTTGATCTTGTTTTACCAAGTAAATGTGTACTCAATTTGCTGTCTTGCAAAGTTTGTTTCAACCACTTTGACATATTCTGTGTACTCTATATGCATTCATAATGTAATATATCGTCAACATGTATATCATGCATGGGATGAATTTCATGCTCATTTTCATCCATATTTTGATGCAAATGTTCAACCATATGTGGCAGAAAAATTTCAGCCATGTTTTGCTGGAAATTCTCTGCATTTTCAACTCTATTTTGCTTGATCTTTTGAGCCCTTTGAACCTCCCTTGGTTGGAACATATGCATGAGTTTATCCAACACATCTTATGAGCTAATGATTGGCTACTTTTTGCATTCAAGTAGAATGATGTTGTTGTAGTATGACCAAGGGGATCCAAGACCCACACCACATTGCATGGAAGCAATAGGAAAGCTCAATAATTACCCACCTTTCATCCAATCAACCCTCCATGATGCTCAAGCAATGCAACAAACCCTTGAGAACGTGGAGAGGAAGGTCATCAAGGAGCCTAGTCCACAAATGGAATATACAAGAAATGTAACACATTCTACTCACACACAAAGGAGAGACAAGCATACACGCACACACACCACACTCTCACCCACAAGGAAAAATATACACAAGTGCACATAGTCTTAAAAAGTAGAGAGTTCTTTCGTTCATTTCTAAAAGATATGCACATGGAGCTCACTGTTGGAGATAGACGTCTGCAGAAGCACGCAAACAACACAAGGAAGAAGAAGAAGCTTGGAGCACAAACACACAATGTTGAATGTATTACTAGAGAATGAACAAAGATAAGTAGCCCATTAGGGCAATAGGCGTATATACAAGCCGAGGGAAAAAACCTCCTAAAGAGGGAAAAAGTGCCCCGGCGGTCCTAGTGTGTTCACACCCATCACTACCTAAATATATCAACAAATCCCCCCTGGGAGTGATGCGGTGAACAAGGAGCTGGCACTCATGTATAAGGAAGTGCCAAGTTATGTGGAAATCACTCCACAAAAGGAAGTGAGCCCAAAGCTTTGTAGAAAGCTTCAAACTTCTCCCTAGGCAGAGCCTTCGTGAAAAGGCCTGCAATATTCTCCTATGTGGGCACATATGCCAAGCTGATCTCCCCAGTAGAGAACCTCTCCCTAACATAGTGATAATGCACCTCAATGTTCTTAGTGCGAGCATGGAACACAAGGTTCCTCGCAACTGCCAATGCGCTCTGACTGTCAGTGGAGATGGTGGTGGCACAAGACTGGCCAACACCCAAATCAACCATAAGTAATGCATAAGTAAATCAAGCATCCAACAGCCTGCTGATAGAGAACAGCATCAAATGCATCTCCAGCATCATGAAGACTCAATCGTAAACCTGTCTCCATAGGAGTGGCAATAGGCTTATAGTCTTTGAGGCCAAAACACTACAATAATGTGTCAACATATTTCGTTTGACACAAATCCATTCCACCATCAACTTGCATAAACTGAATGCCCAAATAGTGATGCAAATGCCCCAAATCAGACATCTCAAATGAGGCATGCAAATCAGCCTTGAAATCAGCAATATGGTTCTCAATAGGACCAGTGAGCAACATGTCGTCAACATAGACAACAATGATCAAAAGCACATCAATGCCACACTTAACATATAAGGTGCTTTCAGTTCGACTGTTCTCAAAACCATGTGCAACCAGATAGGCATGTATCTTCTCATACCAAGCACGTGGTGCTTGCTTTAAACCATATAATGCCTTCTTTAATCTGCACACCTGGTTTTCATGCCCTTTCTACACAAAGCCACGAGTACATTCCAACCATAATGGGCTACAAGTGCAGAAATGCTCCGAACAGTAGTCATACGACATGTAGGTGCAAAGGTCTCATCAAAATCAATGCCTCTTTCCTACGCATAACCCTTTGCAATAAGCCTAGCCTTATACCTCTCAACTGTACCATCAGGTTTACGCTTCAGCTTGTATACCCACTTAGTGCCAATGGCCTTCTTGCCAGGAGGCAAGTCACATAAAGACCAAGTACCATTCTTCATTATTGCATCATATTCAAATTGCATAGCAGCCATCCAATTTTATGAATTTTGTCCTTCATCAAACGAAACAGGCTCATTCTCATCACAGAGACTAGACGCAGCCATAGCATAGCAATCTGATGCAAAGGAGGCACTATGAGAGCTTGAACGAGTATGATATGACAAAGGTACATCTAATTTGTTGTCATGCAAAGTTTGCACCAGCCATTTTGGCATAGTTTTTGCCTGCTCAATATCATCTCTCTCATCAACAAGTGCATCATGTAAATTTTCATCAGAAATGGAATGATTTGCATCATCATATGAAACCCAGAAAGGCTGAGAAGTTGCCTCATTAGGACCAACACTAGACTGTCCACCTGTAAAAAGAGGCATCAAAGTATCGTACATGTCGTTGGAGCTAACAGATGTCTCCTTAGTACATGAAAGCAATGGCTCAATAGCATCTTCCACAAAGACAACATCACGGCTAACCAGAATGTGTTTAGTCTGTGGATGATACAGATGATAACCTTTACTTTCAGAACTATACCCAACAAAAATACATTTTACTGCCTTATCATCCAATTTTCTACGATGTTGTTCAGGCACTAGTGCATATGCCAAACAACCAAAAACACGCAGATGAGCAACAGATGGCTTGCGGTCATGCCAAGCCTCATATGGAGTGATAGACTACAACACTTTAGTGGGACATCTGTTCATTACATATGCTGCACACATGACAGCCTCAAGCCAGAAACTATGTGGTAAAGTCTGACTCTTGACCATGCACCTCGCCATCTCCATGAGTGACATGTTCTTTCGTTCCGCAACTCCATTCTATTGAGGTGTATACGGCACTATACACTGGTGTTTTATCCCATGTTCAGCCAAAAATGCATTAAAATCAGAAGACATATATTCCCCCCCTCGATCAGAACAGAGGGTGCCCATTTTACATGCTGACAGATTTTCAGCCAAAACCAAAAACTGTTTAAATCACATGAACACTTCGGACTTTGCATTCAATGAATATACCCATGCATGCCTGGAGAAATCATCGATGAAAGTCACGAAGTAAAGATAATTCCCAAAAGAAGGTGTCTGCATAGGACCACAGACATCTCTATGTACAAGCTGCAATTTCTGAGTAGCCCGAACTGAACCATCTTTTGGAAAGGATGAACGCTGCATTTTGCCCAAAATACAACCTTGACAAACATGTTTTCCAGGTGCCTCAAGTTTGGGCAACGAGGACACCATTTCATATTTTTGCAAGCCTAGCAAACTAGGAAAATTCAGATGACCAAAGCATGCATGCCAAAGCTTTGCATCTGACATAGCTTGCGAATCATTTACTGCACATGCCAAATCATTTACAGATCTTTCATAGCCTATGAGCTTATATAACCCACGACATAAAATGCCAGAAGCAATAATCACATCGCCATTTGACAGATCAAGCCAATCTTGGCTAATGCAGAAACTGATAAGAGGTTCTTTTTGATCCCTACACAAATAAAGCATCTGACAAAGTGAAAGAACTACCATCAACAGTAGTCAAAATCATCTTACCAACTCCCATAACAAGATAAGAGGAGTTGTTGGTGCATGTAACAGTATTTCCTTTAGGGGCACGCTCCTGTGAAAAGAGAAGAAATTGTGCTACGAGGTAATACGTTTGGTTGCCCCACTCTCAAAATACCAAACACTGAGTCTACTACAGACATGCACTGCTCATGAGAAGATGGGTCAAAATTGCAGACAGTAGTAAATGCCCATTCTTCTTCGTGCACAAGATTTGCAAACTCTGTTTTTGGTGTAGAGGCCTCTACAACAACCATTCTAGCCTCTTTCTTCTTTGCCTCTTTAGCAACTAGTTTTGGACAGTTCTTTATGATATGATCATTCCCTTTACAGTACTTACAAAACAATTTCTCCTTTTTTTATTTCTTCCCATCTTTATCTTCCTTCTTCAGATATGCAGAATTAGCAAATTTCTACTTACTAGTTGAAGAGCTCCATTTTCCTTTGCCCTTCTGACTAGCTAAGAAAGCTTGATATGCAACTCACATAATGGACCTGTTTTGCCCGGATTGATCTTCTTGCAACAGAACAGAGACTAACTCCTCAAATGATAAGGCATTCGGATTGCCTTTCATCATCAACTGAAGAGTAGAAGCAAAACTCTGATATGAGTCAGGAAGACCATTCAGAACAATCTGCACAAGTGACCTATCTAGTATAACCTCATCAGCAGAAATCAACTATTCCTTCAAATCTGATCTTCGTTAGGAAATTGTCCATAGAATCACCTTCATTCATGTGCTCACTCTCCAACTGTTTTCGGAGGTAAGCAACACGAGCCTCATTCCTAGCTTGGTACAATGTGGTAAGTGTATCCCAAGCATCCTTAGCTGTTCTGCAAGAGCGAATGTGAGGAATAATGGCACGTTTGACAAACAAAGCTATCAATGCATGTGCCTGGGCATCTCTGCCATCCCATCGAATCTGCTCTACAATAGGCATAGCAAAAACAGCAGCACGAACAGGAATCTACAGAATATCATCTTCGACACCATCTTCATTATAGCTCCAACACTTAAATTTGCAGTGTTCACACCCATCACTACCTAAATATATCAACACTCACATGAACCAAAAGATCCCTTTTCCAAGAATGGGCTTATCTATGTATAAACTAAGCTCTTTTCACCATTTGCTCTAAAGACTAGTAAAAAAGGGAACATGTGCCTAAATACCATATCCCAAGGAGATCCTGCAAAATATTCTCTAACAAACATATCTCTAAAGAAATACATGCATATCTCTAAAGAAATACATGCATGGGATTTTTCTACGTGTGTTTTCTGCATGTTCTCTTGAAATGAACAAAAAGGATTTATTTACAAGATTCCAAGCATAAGTTTTGGAGAATTATCAAAAAGGGTCCTAAGAGCGTGTCCTCATGTGCAAGCCTCCAAATATACATAAAAGGTTATTTTCATGAGCAAAGGAGGGTTCCCATGTACAAGAGAAAATATAAGCACACCCTACAAGCCAATACTGTCCTCCCCCTAGAGTTTGTCATCCTTGACAAAGCTAAGAGAAGAGGATCATACATAGTTGTACAGGTCCAAGTTTGAGTCTTCAAGTCATCCAAGCTTTGAAACTTCTTAAGCCTTGAAGGTGGTGTGGATTATTTAAGTGTTGGCCGACACAATCCTCGTAAGAGGCAATAGAGAAACATGAAGTTGAGAAGAGGTCCAAGTCTACATGTCATCCGGGCTCTGAAACTTCCAAGGTCTTTCAAGTGGTGAATAGTCTTTAAATGCTCAGTGGCACAATCCTCATAAGAGGCAATCAACCCAGCAACTCAAAGAGAAGCATGAGGTGCACCTTGTTGCCAAGTGTTCATACATCCCACTGAGGAGTCCTTTGGAAGACCTCTAAAAAAATCTTTAGTGGGGAGCTCCAAATCCTTAAAATTAGACATGAAAATCAAGTGGATTGTATTTGATTGAAAATAAGAAAACAATAACATATATTCCTTGTAGCTTGTAGTTTCCCACTTGAGAGAAGCATCAAGTTGTAGAAGACTTTGCTCCTCGAGAGATTAGTCCTCACGAAGATCTTCATGTCACTACAATCCAAGGAAAACAATAGCTCCAAAAGGCAAGGAGCCCATTAATAACAAGAACCTATAGCTCTCCATTTCTCATGCATCATTGTCATGCCACAATCATATAGTCATCCCTAATGTGTTATCAATCAAGTGCATGTGTGACAAGTTGCATATGTGATTCTTTTATTGGCATTTCAATGAATGTGCAATGGTCCATGTTCTTTGTTTTGTGTATAATATGCTCACATAAGTATGGATTAAGCTGCGTAGTATAATGAGAAAGTCCCATGCTCCAAACTAATTGGATAGTCATGCACAGAATAAAATGTGATGTGTGATCTTATCATTCTCAAAAAACTACATGAGTTGGTAGTCCTACCATGATCAGGCTATAGAAGCCTCACCAGATTGTTCCCATGTGGATATGTGGAGCTTTGGACACCATCCCCATAGGGGTAGTCACAAAAACTCCATTACCAATAGTCAATGCTCCAAGGCATCAATAAGAATGTGAACCTGTGAGGTCTACAAGGATAATTGCTGAAGTACAGCATAACTCTAGACCTCTATATACCCAGCCTATGAGCATCATAAGACATAGTCGATTGCAACAAGGATATATGAAATGAAAAGAAGTCTTTCACATGTAGCAGCAAAAGAGCTCCATTAGTATGTAACATGGATTTTAAGTATATGCAATCTGAATACAACATGTATGTAGGTGGAGAGTCTTGGACACAATCCTCGCAAGTGGGGCATTCACGTACACCCCCATAAATCACATCAAGCCCCAACCCTTTCCATCCTGAGATATAGATAAAAACAAAGGTGCAAGAAGCATCAATCATTTCAAAGCAGAGCGGGACTATCAAGAGCATTGAGGAAAAACTATACAGTGACCCGAGTATCCCACGGTAGGGGTATCATCGCATAGTCATATGATTGCCTTAGAATCTGCCAAAAGGGGCAATCACCGGGTTCATGGATCACGTTAAAATAATGAACACACAAGATTTAAAACATTACAACAGTTGAAACAGAACAACATAAAGCAGTCATTTTTTTATCTGGCCCATATTCAAGATGAGATGAGGATCGAAATAGTAGTCTTGCAAAAAAAGAGTACTGTGGGGTATGATTTCCACCCAACCTTTAATCAACAACTTGCATTTGTGGCAATAAATGATATTTGTGACAGACTCGAGATTGGGGGGGGGGGGGGGGTTGTTGACCCTCAAGGCAAGCATAAGGCACGAGAGCACATCAAAGAAGCGGATACACAAAAAGAGAGAGCATATAGGGAGCTCAAAGAAGTATATGTCGAATTTTCAGAATAAATCTCTATATAAAAATAGTGATTTTCATCACTAAAAACCATTGTAATGATATTTCCTTAGTTGCAATAATCACAAATGAGTACTTCATTATAGATCCTAGTCTACTTCACTACCACTTCGGCATAAATGTGTGACAAATGAAAGATGGGGTATTCCTCTCCCAAGAGAAGAATTGTTCTTATCTTCTTTCTACATATAAGATGGACCAATGTCACTCACTTTCTACATCATGCGATCCAAACATCAAGCTCATACCAAAGGACCCATCGTCACTTATGGATGTGCATGCTTATCAAAGCTAGTTGGGTAATCACTTTACCAAGCCAACATGAGCAAATATATTGCCTATGTAGTTGGCATACTTAGCTCATTTTAAAACCTCTTCAAACACAAAAGCAAGCTGCATAGAGACTACTTTAATACTTTGCCCTCACCTGACATCATGATCTCTAATACCAAGAGGCATTGATCAATCAAGATATTCAAATTCAAACTAGGCTAGTGATCTTGATTCTTGGTCTACTTCAAGATACATATTCTTGCTTGGCTCAAAACTTATCTCTTGGGCAAATAAAATGCAACATACATTGCTTTATTATCCACCAAGGTTGAGTACAAAACATTGAGCTTTGCAATATGTGAGACCATATGGCTTCAATGTTTATTATATGACATTGATGTCTTTCAAAATACACCTATATATAACCACACTGACAACTAGCCAACATTAGACCAAATATTGCCTATGTAGTTGGCATTCTTAGCTCATTTGTAAAACCTCTTCAAACACATTAGCAAGCTGCATATAGACTATTTTGATACTTTGCCCTCACCCGAAATATGGCTAGAGATCTTGGTTCTTGGCCTACAAGATACATATTCTTGCTTGCCTCAAAACCTATCTCTTTGGGCAAATAAAATGTAACCTACATTGTTTTATCGAAGGTTGAGTACTGAGCATTGAGCTTTGAAGTATGCGAGACCATACGGCTGCAATGTCTATTATGACATTGATGTCTTTTAAGATACACCTACATATATCCACATTGACAACCTATTAGCCTTGACAAGGACTAAAAATCCGAGATTCATGTCGGACACATTCAAATTCTACCTCCAATTCTGTTCCAACACTTCGAGACCTCTATAACATTCAAAACACTAAAAAGCTACAAAGGGGTGTTAATGTCATGAGTTCATGTACTTCATTTCCATTTGTATATGTACAAGTGAATCTCCATATTGATCAATTAGACACTCCATTTCATATTTGGTTGTAAGCAATTTATTTGGGTACCTTGGCATTTACTTCCCATATGTGATGTACTTTGGAGAGCCTCTTCCAAATCTATATTAGTAGGGCCTCTCTTCCAATTTGTATTGGACTAAATCTTGTAGACCCATCTTTGTGCTCTTTCTAAGCTCGTTTCTAATTTACATGAGTTCACATGTTTCTTATTCTACTCACTTTGAGTCTCTCTTACACTTTCATTTTGAAAGTACTCATATATTCGTCATCCATACCAAAGGTCCCATGTACCTGAACTCACACAAAGAGGTATTGCAAGAATTCCACATTCATTATCAAGAAGGGTCCATACAGTTACTATCAAAATCATTAGTAAGGTTTCCTTCACAGAAGATGTTTCATACAAGTCTTCGTAGTTCTGGCAACGAGATTGCAGGACTAAACATTTCTTGAAGAATTGAGTGTCATTTCAGGTACGAGCGGATTTCGATAACATGTTGACAGTTGTACTTCTATAAGTCTCTTGGCTAAGTCTTCTGGTTTAAAAAACGCATGGTTAGAGTCCGCTTCTTTGTAGGTTCCCCTTTCTACCCCTTGATTATCGGCCAAGGTGGACCATCCATGGTGTGCTTAGGCTCCTTTAGGGGTCAAAAGGTGTTATTTCACCTAAAAACCAAATCTTGATGATATGTGAAGACAAACGCTGCAGCCCAAGTGGTCTACTTCAAACTGCCATAGATTAGATACCAATATGTGTCTCTTTAAATAATAGGCAAAGTTAGTGCCAAACAAAGTGAAATCATCACAGTAAAGTCTTTTGATCGAAGTGATGAAATACCCTTCCTATTCTTGTAACTTTACCAGTTATTTTATGTTCTTTGTGAGCTTCCTCTTGGCATCTTAACGAAGGTTACCAGCATCGTCCTTGGCTAAAGTAAAACCTCAATACTTGCTCTTAATGTGTTACATTAGGGCATAGAATTAGAGAATGCCCCCTACGAAAACAAAGGCTAGAAAAGAGCAAAGATGAAGAGTAGGATCAGACAAACCAAACTTCTTAGGGGTAAAGAATGCGGATCCCACTCTAGGATGATGAGGAACTGCAAGTGGGAGTGTGGGCCATGCTCTTATGGAGCCACAAGGAAAACCACAATTAACAACATTGATACTGGTTTCACCATCAAATAAAGAAAAAAGAAAAGGCAATTGAAATGTGAAAATAAGTTCATAAGAATTCACATCGATTAAGGAGATTCCTCTTAGCTAGTAGTTAAAGGATATTCCTCTTAGCTGGTAATAAGACTCCTCGTGTAGAGATTCAGGGATATTTGTTGTCCAAGGAGATAAATTGAAAAGAAAATAGTTATCTCGCAAAGAGCATGCTGACCTCCTTAAACTTGCCTTATGTCTCCTCCCAATCGTCTTACATATTCTCTTCGTAGTTAGAATAAAAAATTATGGTTCATGGGGGTAAATATTATCCACTACAGCGTCTTACTTCTTTACATCTTTAGAAACCAATGTAGCAAAACCATAATAGATAACATTATTTCTTAACCAATGATACTTGCAAAATTTATTACAGTCTACTTGAAATTTTGATTTATAGGCCGATTCCATTAACCATGAGATGACCTCTTGTAGTACCATTGAAAACTGTTTCGGGGATTGAGATCTAAAATTCTAATATTCAAATAGGGAGGATTTTCGGTTTCATCAGCACCTATGAATCAAAGGAATGAAAATACCGAGCCTGTGTATGTTAAACGAAGCAAGCGATGAGACTGACGAATTCACTAAATGCGCTGCGCATTAAGCTATGTAACAAAGGATCTCTATGACTTTCTTTGTTCATCAATCTCACAGACACATGGCTTTTTGGCCTTTACACAGAACAAAAAGCATAAGCTTAGCTTAATAGTGATGTCTCGGAGTGAATGCATGTTGTTGACCTATTGAGGCTAACCACATCAGAAGCTCGACTCAAGACATACGGTCACGTGTATCTACAGATTAAAAAATTCATGAAATGTAAGTGCCCCTCATTCCCAATGATCCCTAATGAATGAATCTACCTTCGAAGAATAACAAATCACCAGATGCACGAGTCCAAGTGTACAATCAACATCCAGAATACCTGCGACGGGAGATTTCAGTGCCTTCGGTATGAAAAAAGGTTTAACCAAATCCTCTAACTATAGCAGCCCTGACACAGTATAATGCACCTTCTAATCATTAATCTACCTTCTAAAAATAAAGGTGTTGGACGATTAGAGGAGATTGAACCGATTACCTGCAAGAATGGAATCCTCTTCGTTCAACAATGTCACATAAATTACAAACGCCAACAAAAACGTATCTTTGATAAGCATTCCATTATATTACCTTGTGATGAATAAGGGAGATAGAAACACCTGGATCCTACAGCTGTCCTGTCCGTTGTTTTGGTTTGTAAGACACGATAACTCATTTGAGATTATAGAAAGCGAAGTTAAGATAGAAAATTGATAAACCTAACTATTCTGTACGATTTGCATAATTATATGCAAAATGACTTCAACAACTCTTGTTTGCCATGTGAGTAGTGACCGCATGTAAAATACCATAGCATAAATCTTCAGTCAAAAAGATACAAAAAGAGGACGTCAATCCATCCTCGCTACTCAATTTTTATCCGACATCAAAATCCAACACCTGGGAACCCATAATCGTTGCACTTACCAGTGAGTTTAGCCCTTCAAAAAGCAATAAGCAATTTAACTGAGAACAACAGACTAACTCGGAGTACAAACATTACTAGCAAATGAGATCGGCGCGATAATAGAAGCGCTTACATTCATGATAAATCGCAAAATGCCTTTTACTTTCGCCTGCTTAATAGACCGTACCAAATAGTCACGAAGCACGTGACTATAGCGGTCATATTTCAAGCAGCTCCAGGAGCGTCCGTATCAAGCGCAAGCGAATCAGCATTCAAACCAGTTGCTCAAACGTTCACCTTTCTCATAAGGTAGAATGTGTGAAGTTATCATCTAATGGTTGAGCTCAATAACTCTACACATTCTAGAAACTGCGCGTTCAGACCAAAAATTCACCTCTCCCATTCATATAACGCACAACCAGAGAAAGAGTTATGTAAATATGATAAGGAAACAAATATGTGTTCGTACAGCACATAATATCTCCAGATTTAGTTGACATTAACAAATAATAAGATTGGTTCTGTAAATAGATATAGCCGCGGAATGACGAACTCGCATCAAAGCATACCGGCTTGAAAATAATGTGGGAGCGTGAGCCGTCGAAGAGAACAGAGCAATATCTCTTCACGCACCGGCATCATAACGCTCCAGGCATTGCTTTTCCACATGTATTGTACTCAGCAGCACGAAGTCAAGCAGCCAAGTCTTTGAAATGTGGCAGCAGTTAAGATGGTGAGTGGAACAAAGAGCAGGCATTGCTTTTCCACATGTATTGTACTCAGCAGCACGAAGTCAAGCAGCCAAGTCTTCGAAATGTGGCAGCAATTGCGGAATCAATGAATGGAACCAAGAGCCGCTGGTACACAGACGTACGCTCATCTATGTCCCTTGGAGAATCTTACGGAAGAAGGCAGCTGAAGAATAGGGTTCGAACGAGACTCGTACCAGGGAATGGGACGCTTTTAGAGACTTGAGAGCAGAAGATAGATAGAGAGGATTCAGGCTCTATGGAGATGTACAGCAGTTTTCTTTTTTTTTCTTTTTTTTTTTTTTAAATGGAGGTTCAACCGAGGCCTACTCCTCCAGGGTTTTACTTTGAAATTGCAACTGTATAAGGAAGAGCATAGTACCCATGGGACCCTTTTTATTCCACAAGAACAGAGGTTTACATAGCTTGGTTAGACTGCGGTCACAACTACCGCGAAGCAAGACAAACGGTGGTACATCAGCCACAAGATACAAGTTTCCATGGGGCGAGGGTTCAACCCCCACCGGCAACATGTACAGCAGTTTTTGTTAGGTACCATAGGTGAGTTGATAAACACTTCTTTTTTTGAGCGTACAATGAATTGGAAAGACACACACTCTATCTAGTATGGTAGAGGCACTCTATTTAGTAAGGTAGAGGCACCCATCTAATTTTTGTTAGGCACCATAGGTGAGTTCATAAACACTTCTTTTTTTGAGCGTGCAATGAATTGAAAAGACACACACCCTCATAGATATGTCCAGTCAGAGACTTCCTCAGAGAGATTCAAAGCGTCAGCCATTAGATTATGTGGGCTAGACACCAATAGGGTTTTTTCGAAAGGAACTTTGCTCTTTTCTTTTTTTTTAGTTGGTCACAGACTTACTCTTTCAGTTAGCTTTAAAGTTGATGGGATTCGAAGGTCCGTTAAGGATAGCGATTGGATAGGTATGGCCTTAAGAGCAGACAAGAAGAATGATTTCAATAAGAGCACCAAAAGGTACACTACTCCCCAAAGGGAACTCGATTTACCTGAGTTCAATGTGTTACATTGTAATAAATCCGTTATGCGAAGTCTCATTAAACAACGAAGTGTTGTTTAGAGGTGAAACATTTTGAAGTGTTGTTTAGAGGTGAAACATTTAGAGGTGCTATGTAAATCCCTATTCTTGTGGGATAAGGGGGTCCCATGGGTACTATGCCCTTCCTTGTACAGTTGTAATTTCAAAGTTAAAGCTTGGAGGAGTAGGTCTAGGCCGAACCTCCATTTGAAAAAAAAAAACATTTTGAAGTGTATTTAGTGTTTAATGGTAACACACTCGAGTATGTGTAACAAGGTTGAAAGCTCAAGCTCCATTCGTGTGACATTAAGAAGCTTGAGACTCGGAGTGGGTGTTTAAATCAGAAAATGATCAATCGAGGGGGGAGAATGGCATAAAGTGATAGGCATGAGATGGTTGAACCACAACCTAAGATAGAGGATTAGGAAGTAAGCCTCAGCCATGGCTCTTGGGGCAAGTAGTTAGCCCATCAAACTCCTAGGGGAGATGACAAGAGAGAGAGAGAGGTGTTGGACGTTTATGTACATAAGTTGGGCAAGAAATTCATTGTTATTTGGCAATGATTTGATTATCTACCGGGCAACACTCTTATCTTTCATTTTCACCACATAAAGGATCTCCATTCCCTACCCTTAATAAGACAATAAATGTCTCTTATTCTATCTTGGGAATGCATTTCTAGTTGGGTCCCCGGTCCACTATCACTCCTATATGTAGCCTTTTAACTTGTGCAATTTAACAGAGGGCCTTGTAAATAGTAGAGGGGTAAAGGAACAAATTGTGAAGTATGGCCTTGCATGGCTCTTCTTATGCTATTATTGAGTATGTAGTTTATTGAGAACCAATTTCAATATTGGGACATCAAGATTTAGAATTCCACTGAGATTCCAAGCACCTTAAAATCTGTGCACACCCACTACTTTTTGAAGAATAATTGAAGGTCTCAATACCTCATCTCTACTTCGTATCTCATTCTGCTTTTAGTTTTTGTAAATGTGGGTTGGAGATCAATCTATTTTGTTCATGTCCTTCTCTACTTCAATCTTAATCTGCTTTTAATTTTTGTAAGTGTGGGTTGGAGATCAATGTATTTTGTTCATGTCCTTCTCAAGTGCATGGACTTTGAACAGTGAGTCATAACAAACGAGAACTATGTCATAAAAAGAGAAACTATATGCACTAAAATAGCCTTTTTTGCATGACATTAAAACATTCTTTATACCAGTATACAAGGTTTTCTAAAACCCCCCAAAAATATGCAAATTTTGAACATATTTTCAAAATTTTGACTACTTTAGGGTAGTAGATTTTTGCTAATTTTAGAGTACCTTATCTAACATTTTAAGAGAGAATTATGAAATGGATAAAAAAAAGCCTTATTTTATGAGAATACTCATTTAGCTTGGATCAAACAAAAAGGAAATGAGCTAGAAAAGACTAAAAATTGATGCTACTAATTTGATAGCATTAGATAATTTTAGGAAAACAATGAATTGTGTCCATGTGCAACTGATTCAATGAATAAAAGTTATTTGTATTTGTATATCCTTTCCTATCTAGCTAGTAGATTGAAATTGATTTTGTTTGGTGTGAAATGAATTGGTTGAGATTGTAAATTTTGGGTCTTTTTTCATCGCTCCAAGATACTTTAATCAAATATTCTAAAACATTGCGCTTTTCCTTTGCCCCAGTCTTTGGTCTTTAGAAAATTTGTATAAGCAAAAAATATATATACTTTGTGAGAGGAAGTTTGATCTTACTGTTGGAGAAACACTCACAAATTGGACATATATTTGAAGGTCAAAGCTTTAGAAGAAAACCACATGCCTATGTGAAGGGACAAATTCACAAGTGTATTATATTTGTAAAGTTAGTTCACTTTAGTTCTAAAAGTTTTTTAAAAATCACGAAAATGAGACAATCTATATAACTTAGTTTGTATAAAGTGGCATGAGAGTGAGAAGAAGTGGAAGAGAGTGACAGAATGTGAGAAGGAGTTCATTTTATATAACAGAGTATAGTTGGGCTTCTCTGAGTGAGAAAGCATCTGTAAAGTTTCTGAGTTTTTCATAGCTATGAGAAGTAAAGTTTTGTGTATGACACTCTCTCCATCATCTCCATGTTTGTCTACTGTGTGATGAGTTCAAAAGTTCAAGTTTTCCAAGCAACTCGATGCCTGGCATCGAGTTTGTGTTGATAAGTCCGTGTTTTATTCTTCGAGTGTTATGTACTGCTAGAACTTCTTAAAAACATGAGGTTTGTGGAGCAACTCGATGCCTGGCATCGAGTTTCAGCATAAAGTTGATGTCTAGCATCGACTTCCCACATAAAAGTGGTTTTCATCATATGTGTGTTAAACGCGCCTATTTCAGGAACAAAAAAGTGGCTAAAAAAGCTCAAAGTCGATGCCTGGCATCGACTTTTGGTTGCAAGTCGATGCTATACATCGAATTTTCATTTTTGGACAGTCAGACTTACTAAAACAGGCAAAAATTCCACTTTTGGAAGTCATACAGGGTCATCTTGTGAAGGCTATATCTTGAGTTCTAGAGATCTGTTTCTTGCATATGATAGCTTCTTGGAAAGATCTACTCTTCTACTTTCATCCATCAAAAGATCTTGGAGAAATGATATTTGAGCAAAGAGAAATTAGCAAAATACTGAAGGTGTGTCATTTTAGTGACTAGAAAAATCTAAAGAAGTAAAGTTCTTGGTTTTGGCTATCATTTCTCAAAGTTTTGAGTGGCAATGAGTTAATGGTGACCATAGAGGTTGTCTAGTGTAGCATTTATTCATTTCTTGTGATGTTTCACACATCAACACTTACATCATACTCTTCCTTCTAGATTTATTTAACGGAAATATATATTCCATACTTTCTTAGAGCAACAAATATAGATTTTGGAAAGATGTCCATGCTAGACATCGGAATCTCACCAAAAATGAGAGGAAAACAAATGAGGGTATGTTGTTCATTATTGCACAAATAGATAGTCTGTGGCAAGGCTTTGATTATGGATAATATGATCACACCTCTTTGTGCATGCAAAAGGGAATCAAAGTGCAGTAATGAGGAAATGTAGAAACTTGATGATCCATGTAGAATAGTTGTTATGCTCCTTGGTCATGGCTGAAGAAGGGCGAGGAAGTGGGGGAGAAAGGGAAAGGAGGGTAAGTAAGGGACAGAGTGATAGAAAAGAGAGAAAAAGAATCGAGGAGCATATCTAGTACCTATGTTCTGAGTGGGTCATAGGCAATTCAACATTGCTTATTGCCTCAACAAGATAGGGAGAAAGAGAGAGAGAGAGGAGGTTGTCTTTCCATGCCCAAAAAGTATAGATGATCATCAACACCTTGGCACAGACTTTTGAGTGAGAAAAAGTGAATTTTATATTTTTTTACAGCCTGGCATCGACTTCTCGCTGAAAACTACACTTTTCAGCAAGAAGTCGATGCCTGGCATCGACTTCAGCGAGAAGTCGATGCCAGGCATCGACTTCAGCGAGAAGTCGATGCCAGGCATCGACTTCAGCGAGAAGTCGATGCCAAGCATCGACTTCTCGCTGAAAACTATACTTTTCAGCAATAAGTCGATGCTTGGCATCGGCTTCAGCGAGAAGCCGATGCCAGGCATCGACTTCTTGCTGAAAAGTATAGTTTTGAGCGAGAAGTCGATGCCTGCCATCGACTTCTCGCTGAAAAGTATAGTTTTCACTTTAACAAAGTAAAAAAGACTACATGTTTCGCTTTCAACGCGTGCAATATGTTCTCACAAAGTAATACCAAACATGATATATTGTCTTGCTTTTTAACTTTGACCATGATAATGCTCAGAGAGAGAGAAAGGGGAGAGAGGGAGAAAAATCCCATTTTTCAAAGGATATTAAAGACTCGAGGCAAGGAAAAAAGCAATGTCTTAGAGTATTTGATTAACGTAACTTGAACAAAGTTTTCTTGAAGTCTCTTAGCATGTAACACCTAATAGATTTGTTTCATAGAATGTGCAACGATGAACAGTAAAGTCTCTTTCATTTGGATTATTAGACATCAAAGAATCATGTATGATGATATGCATGGTGTTTTCTCTCAATATGTATAGTCAATTTAATCTCATCTATTTCATTTTGATCTCATGGTGTTTTTTTTTTGGCATAATTGGCTATTATTACTAGTACACATATATGGCCACCTAGTTGTTGTATGATCATGCTTTGTATTGTCAAGAGCATATTCTAATCCCTTTTTAAAATGGCATTGAATTATGCTTTATGTGGGCTTGAAATAAAATGAATTACTTTTCAATTTCCATTTTAATCATGTAAGATTCGTTAAAGTTCTAATTGGAATTTGTAATGTTGAATATAGCATGTTTTTATAAACAAAAATTGAAATAAAGATTGAAACAAAGTATCATGAAATAAAAGCATATGGTTTTCATGCCCTAATTAAAATGGGCCTTATCATTTCTATGGAACAATTGAAAATAGGCTAATTTTTCCTTGTTTTTAGCATACTTTTGTAATTTCTAAAGGAGAACATGTCTTTGTTCTCGTTTGTTATGACTCGGTGTTTTTGGTGAAGTGCTTCCTCAATCTTTCTTGGTTGACTAGATTTCCTCATGCATTCTTAAGAGAGTAGCTCGATTGGTTTTACTCACTCCTAAAATCTAACCACACACTATCCGTATATGTAACCAAAGAGAGAGAGAGAGAGAAGATCAAACGATTGATGTGAAACCTTAGAATCTTGTCACCCCCATATGAACTATAGAAAGAAACAAATTTGGAGTTTTGGTATGACAGAATCATATGAATGCAAAGAGAACCTTAGTAATCCCATGTGCCACTTCAAGGATGCGTGTGGACTTAATATAGAATTCGTGGAGTTCAAGGCGAATAGTTAAGTGGTGTAATAGGCCTCATACTTGAGCACATGCTTATGCTTGCTAGAATTAGGGGCCTTACTTATGCTTGATTTGATCACACATGCAGAGTATGGGTTCGCTTCCCCCTTGATGGTGGACTATGTTGGCATTGTTGCTGTTCAATAATTAGTCACATTTGATCCCTAACTTTGAAGGACCTTAATTTACCTCTCGGTAGGCAAGGGTCATAGAGTGTACACAACCCATTGGGTGAAGTCTAGTCCACATTGTAGAGGGAGATAACCAAGTTATCCAAGGTCGATTCCTTCCCTCGTGCAGGTATTTTTTAGGTCTATGATAGCGCATTTGGGGAATTAAGCCCCATTTTATTTAATAGATCCCTTCAAGAGAGATGATGGTGTTCTTCTATCTCAGTTTGTATGCTAAGAGTTGTGGTACCTAAGACTAAATATAAATAGGTCCACCAAGAACCGTGAGTGATCTAATATTATTTTTAGTGAGCTTATTCATAAGTTCTTCTCTATAGTCCTCACTTCATGTTGACAAAGAGAATTTGGATTTTGATCCTTGTGTGTCACTCATAGGTTGTAGTGACATAGGTTGTAGGGTTCTATTTAGATTCAAAAGACTTTGAATTCAATGGATATAATCTTCCTTCTCTAGGGCTGCGATTTTGCTTCTTTTTATCTTTCTTTTTTAGTTCTTTCTTCTTTTAGCTTCCTCTTGAATGATTGGTTTTCCAAGCTTTGCCCAAGTGTGACCATTTCCACAAACATGTTGGTGGGGTGATGTGGATTGCGCTGCCTTTTCCTATGATTTTATTGATTCCCACTTTCTTAGCCAAGATATGAGGGATTTTCGACCTCATGGTTAAGCTTTCATTTTTATGTATTCTCCTCTTTGGTAATGGAATAATTGCCTTGGGAGCTCCTTTGTCTTGCAAGTCCTTAGAGTCTTCCACATGAATACATTGTCAAGGTAATCCAACTCATTCACTTCCTTCTCTCGATGGTTAGGAACCTCCTCAATCGATGTGAAATCCTTTTGAACTTATTTTCGAATTCCTATTGCCTTTTCTTTTTCTTGCTTTATTTGATGGTGAAACCAATATCGATGGTGTTATTTGTGGTTTTCCTTGTGGCTCCACAAGAGCATGATTTGCACTTCCACTTGCATGGCCTCATCTACTTAGAGAAGGATCCTCATTCTTTAACTCTAAGAAGTTTGGTTTGCTTGATCCTTGTCTTCATCTTTGCTCTTTTTTAGCCTTTTTTTCCTAGGGGGCATCCTCTAATTCTGTGCCCTTAGGTACCACAATTAGAGCAAGTATTGGGTAGGTTTTTGTACGTAAGCCCTTAAGAGTTTCACCTTAGTGGAAGTTGATGTTGGTATACATTTTCCAACCACCCTCGCTTTGGTTGCCAAGAGGAAGCTCACAAGGCACATAATTTAGCTAATGAAGTTTATAAAAATAGGAAGGGAATTTTGTCACTTCGATCAAAAGAGTGTACTTTGATCGAAGTGATAAAAGGTATAGCTACAATGTATACTTTGGCAACCTACAAGGTATAGCTATGATACTTCATTCTTGACTACTAAAGATTATGCTTATATGATAAAATCATATGAAGATCCATCCACATATGATGAAGCCAAAGGAAAGGAGAATTGGGAAAAAGCTATGTAGGAAGAATATGATGCATTGATGGAGATTGAAACATGGGATTTGGTTCCTAAACCAAATAGTAAAAAGATCATTGGATGTAAATGGGTTTACAAAACAAAATGGTTTGCAGATGGAAGTGTATCTAGGTACAAAGCTAGGCTTGTTGTAAAAGGATATGCACAAACATATGGTGTGGACTATGATGAAACTTATAGTCTTGTTGCAAAGATGACAACCATAAGGAATCTCATATCAATTGCTACTTGCAAAGGTTGGAAATTATCTCAAGTTGATGTGAAGAATGCATTTTTGAATGGTTATATTTCATATGAAGTCTACATGGAACAACCAGATGGTTTCAAAGATCAAGTGTATCCAGATCATGTGTGTAAGCTCAAGAGAGCTTTGTATGGTTTGAACCAGGACCCAAGGGCATGGAATTATAGGTTTGTAAAGTTCTTGAAGGAACTTGGGTTTCAAGCATCTTAGGCAGATAGTAGTTTGCTAGTCAAAGCAAGTGAGAATGGATTTATTTATGTTTGTATTTATGTTAATGACATAATACTTACAGGAACAGATGACAAAGGTATACACATGATAAAGGAGCAGATGGAGAAAGATATCAAAATCAGTGACTTGGGAAATTTTTCATTCTTCTTGAGAATGGAGATTTCATATACTCAAGATGGAGTATATGTAACTCAAGAAAGGTATTAAAAAAATTTGCTAATCAAATTTAAAATGGAAGATTGCAGGATAGCATCAACTCCAATGGAGGTGAATCATAGATTTAGTAGATATGGAGGAGAAGAATTCAAAGACATGAAGCTTTATCAGAGTTTAGTGGGTAGCTTGATTTATGATACATTAACAAGGTCTGACTTATCATATGCAGTTGGAGTTTTATCTCAATTAAAGCATTGTCCTAGAAAGGAACATTGGATTGCAGGACAAAGAGTACTTAGGTACATCAAGGGCACACTTAAAGAAGGTTTGTACTATAAGTTTACTTTAGATACAAGAGTCAAGATATATAGTGATGTAGATTGGGCAGGTAATTCTGATGACAGAAGATCAACACATGGATATTTATGTTATGTGGGAGATAAGTTAATTTCATGGTGCTCTAAGCAACAACATACAGTTGATTTATCATCTACGGAAGCAGAATACAAAGGCATGGTAGAAGTTGCAAAGGAAGTAATATGGCTAAAGACTCTTATGAAGAGTTTTGATATCATTCAAAGTACTCCTATCATTTGTGGAGACAATATGAGTTCTTTATATTTGGAAGCTAATCTTATGTTTCATGATAGAACTAAACATATTGAGATTCAGTATCATTTTTTGAGAGACAAGGTTGTTGATAAAGAAATAGAAGTCATACATACTCCTACAAAAGATCAACTTGCAGATATGATGACAAAGAGCTTGGATGGACCAAAGTTGCAGAGGTTTGAAGATATGGCAGGAATAAAGAAGATGCAGGAAATCACAATTGATGATTGAGGGAGAGCTGTTGGAGCAAGATAGTAAACAATTGGTGACTATATGAAGCTTAGAAATGAAGACATGAAGGAAAGATTGAAGTCTAAGTTCATGAAGTGAAGTGAAGGTTCAGAAAGAAAAGTTCTATAAACATATGTACATTAGTTTTGTAAATACTTCAAAATACTTGAAGTAATGACGAATCAATATATATATATATATATATATATATATATATATATATATATATATATATATATATATATATATATATATATATATATATATATATATATATATATATATATATATATATATATATAGATACATACATACATACATACATACATACATACATACATACATACATACATACATACATACATACATACATACATACATACATACATACATACATACATACATACATACATACATACATACATACATACATACATACATACATACACACACACACACACATATATATATATATATATATATATATATATATATATATATATATAGAGATATATATATATATACACATATACGCACACACACGTGTATATGGTTGTATGAAAGTGAGAGATGAAGTATAGATGAGATAGAAAGGAATAGATCATGAGTATTGTGTGTATCATTCATCGGATGTATGATGAGTTGAATAGAAATAATTTTAAGAGAATTGTGCATCGATCTTTTCTCCATTTCTCCTTCTGTGTTTGATTATATCAGAAATCCTTTTGTAGATATCTAATTGCATAGTTAATGAGTCTATGGTTAAAGTTTGAGAGCCTAATTGCAAACAGGTTGAGAGAATTATGTGTAGGAACATTTATATGTGAAGAAGTGATGAATCTTCTGAAACAGGCGCAACCTCGATGGTCAAAGAATTGATCAGTTCTCAGTGCACAATGTAATTTTTTGCACAAATGAGGAGTCAAAATCTTGGAAGGTAAGCCATCTATGGCTAAAAGCATTTGCTTAAACGTATTCTAGTTTGGGAGAACCATGTGTTAGAAGTTGCAAGTGTCAAAGTGGACTCTACAAGAAGGCAGTTTCAAACATAGGTAGATTGTTTAGATCATTTCTCATAATCTACTGAACATTTTGAGATGATTTAACTTGAAGAAGGTGCGCAACCTTTAAGCAACACCTTGTACAAAGTTTCATAAAAAACTTTACACATTTGATTAGTCAATGAGTAACTAATGTGCAATAGACTTTTTTGTGAAGTAACTTTCTTCACAGTTAGCTAAAGTCACTACAACATATCGAGGGAATACCGACGGTCAGTGTACCGACGGGCAGCTGTCGGTGTCGGTATACCCCTCGGGAAATTTGGAATAGCTGCATTGCCTCGGAATCACAGCTATGTTGCCTCGGAATCACGGCGTTGGTATATGCGTCAGTATATGCATCGATACTTTGCTGGAAATATCGACGCATATACCGACGCTCTCTTTTTAACTAGGCCCGAACCCAAAATTCGTCATTCTGCTCGTTTTGAATGTAGAACTTCTGCTTTCGGGTTTGCGCGTGCCAACAGCAGAACTCTGTTTGTCATCCTCTCTCTCTCTCTCCCTCTCTCCCTCCCTTCCCTCTCTCTCTCTCTCTCTCCCTCTCTCTCTCTCCCTCCCTCTCTCTCACTATCTCTCTCTCTCTCCCTCTCTCTCTCTCACTCTCTCTCCATCTCTCTCCCTCTTTCTCTCTGCATCTCTCTTTCTATCTCCCTCTCTCTCTCTCTCTCTCTCTCTCTCTTTTTTCTTTAATTTTCTATGTTTTTTCTTTACTAATATGTTCTTTGTTTGGTTTTGCAAGAGATTTTGGGATCAAATCTTTGGAAATTCGACGAAGAAGAACTTCAAGTGGATTTTGACGATCGTGTCAAACAATTCTCTCTCTCTCTCTCTCTCTCTCTCTCCCTCTTTCTCTCTCTCTCTCCCTCTCCTTCCCCCCTCTCTCTCTAAACACACCTCTATTTTTATAGATCTGACGCTTTGGTAAGTAGATCGCACATATTGTATCACTCTGTTTTCTTTCTTTATGTTTTTGCTTTTCTAATATCTTCTCTCTTTGGTTTTGCAAGAGATTTTTGAGATCAAATCTTTGGAAATTCAACAAAGGAGAATTTCAAGTGGATTTTGACAAATTTGACTCAAAAATTACATAAATGTAAGTAAAACATATATCACTCTTTTATCTTTCTTTATATTTTTGTTTTCTAATATCTTCTCTCTTTATTTTTGTTTGAGAGAGAGAGAGAGGATACATGCATACATGCATGCATATGCATACATGCATGCATGCATGCATATGCATACATGCATGCATGCATGCATATGCATATGCATACATGCATGCATGCATACATGCATGCATGCATGCATATTCATACATGCATACATGCATGCATGCATGCATATGTACATGCATACATGCATACATACATACATGCATACATACATGCATGCATACATACATGCATGCATACATGCATACATACATACATACATACATGCATACATGCATGCATGCATATGGATACATACATATGCATACATGCATGCATATGCATACATACATGAATGCATATGTATACATGAATGCATATGCATACATACATGAATGCATATGCATACATACATGAATGCATATGCATACATACATGAATGCATATGTATACATGAATGCATATGCATACATGCTTAAGCATGCATATGCATATGCATACATACATGAATGCATATGTATACATGAATGCATATGCATACATGCTTAAGCATGCATATGCATATGCATACATACATGAATGCATATGTATACATGCATGCATATGCATACATACATACATGCATACATGCATCCATACATACATACATGCATGCATACATGCATACATGCATATGCATACATACATGAATGCATATGTATACATGAATGCATATGCATACATGAATGCATATGCATACATGAATGCATATGCATACATGAATGCATATGCATACATGCTTAAGCATGCATATGCATATGCATACATACATGAATGCATATGTATACATGTGTATGCATACATGCATATGCATGCATGCATGCATATGCATACATACATACATGCATACATGCATATCCATACATGCATGCATGCATATGTATACATGAATGCATATGTATATGTATGCATATGTAAGCAAGCAAGCATATGCTTACATACATACATACATACATGCATACATGCATATGCATACATACATGAATGCATATGTATACATGAATGCATATGCATACATGCTCAAGCATGCATATGCATATGTAAGCAAGCAAGCATATGCTTACATATGCATACAAGCAAGCATGCATATGTATACAAGCAAGCATATGCATACAAGCTTAAGCATGCATATGCATACAAGCAAGCATATGTATATGTATATGTATACATGTATGCATATGCATATGCATACATGTATGCATATACATACATGTATGCATATACATACATGTATATGTACATGTATGTATACAAACAAGCATACGCATATGTATATGTATACATGTATGCATATGCATATGTATACATGAATGCATATGTATACAAGCTTAAGCATGCATATGCATACAAGCAAGCATATGCATACATGAATGCATATGTATACAAGCTTAAGCATGCATATATATACATTGGATGAGATGAGATCTTCATATTGCATCAGATGGGATCTCCACGTACACCTTGCGGTGCACATGATCATGATGAATCAAAGATATATCATATCCGTAATGGAGCTCCAGTTATGGATGCGGCGGGGAAGTCAATGCGACAACGGATACGACAACTCTGCTCTATCGAATTCGGTCATTCAATAATGCTACAATGGGCCGAACAGGATAGAGACTCTAAAAATCATATCACACAATGCATATATGAAGAGTACCGGCCAGCACCTGGCAATCCTGTTGTGAGTTCCAATTGGATACAACATACAGCACGCGAGGTCATGTCGCATCGACGATCGGAAGCTCGCGATGCTTTCAAAGCAGGCTTACTGAAGCCTGTATGGCTAGACGCCGAAGAATGGGAATCAATTCAGGATGAACATCAACATACTCCTGATCGGTATCGTCAACAAAGAGATGCGGTGGCCACACGATTAGATACGGTTGGAACGTCGCATTTAGGTAGCAGCGGATACGACAGTATGCGCTACCAATTTGTAAGTATGATGTTAATTATTGAAGTTGTTTGTGTTAAGTATATTATGTATATTCATCAAACATTTTGCATATTTACTATAGGAGTTGGCAGTGGGTCGTCCTCCAACGCGAGCTGAAGAATCGTATGGATATCGACATGGACTGACTGCACTGTTACAAGACTTAGAGGGACGCGGTGCAATCGTCTCATGGGAGAATATTCTTGATTAGGTAAAGTTATATCTTGGTTTCATGTTTCTAGTTGTTGTTTATAAATGTCATGTTAATTGGTCTTATTTTATACATATGTTTTGTTGCAGGATTGTAGGTGTAAATATTTTGATCAATGCCACAATTTTGTATCACACTCACATACGACAATGATGAACCATAATTTTGTATTCGTTTCCTATATGGAAGTGTTTTGTCACATTGCCACAATTTTATATTACACTCCTATGTGGTAATGATGTACCATAATTTTGTATTCGATTCCTATATGTAAGTGCTTTGCCACACTTTTGTACATTTTTCATTTATGGAATATACGACTTTTTATACATGAATCATTGTTCATTTTTGTTCATATAAGTTTATGTTTTGGTTGCCATTAGAGTACATAACACATGTACTCAGTTGGGCAGAGTGTATTGTCTTTTGCTAAACAACATCATGCTTAATCAAAAGACAACACACTCTGTCCAAAAAAATTTGTGCAGGTATGGTCGTCGGTATATGCGTCGGTAGCTCCAGTATGGTCGTCGGTATATGCACCGATACACCCAGCGGATGTCAGTATAGACGTTGGTATATGCGTCGGAAATACCGATGCATATACCGACGCCTATACCGACGCTTATACCGGTGGCATACCGATGCTTTGGTTCCGACGCCTACACCGACTGCAACATCGACGTCGCGAAGAATTCACGCCCGTTCATTTGCCTCAGTAGCAACCTCGGTATACCCTCGATATGTTGTAGTGAGTCTTGATAGTTTGGCCCTTGTCTTCCAAAATCGGTTGAAGTTTAGAGTTATTCTTGATATAGAGGTGGTCTAACATCAAGGATAGCTTGTCTTTTGGAGATTAACACTCTCCATCACAAACCTCTATGAGTCTACCTGCAAAAGTGTTCATAAGCCTCTGTTAAATAGGCACATGAAGCAATGACTTTGAGATGACACATGTAGCTCAAGATACATCCTTCCAAATTTGGCCTATTGCTTGTTTTTCAAATATCTAACAATGCTTTGCCTACCATCTTTGCGCTTGCATATCTCAAGATTAGAGCTCCACAAGAGGGACATTTTTAGTGCTCTTGTTTATCATATTATCTAGAACATTTCACCTTTCTACAGTAATCCAAAATGATGAACAAATAGAGAGATATGTGCCGTGCAAAACTGCTGCTAAAAAAGGTGTGCTTTCTTGAAATTTCTCCTAAGTTGTAGGAAAATGTTTCCAACTGTGATTTATTCATGACCATTGTTGATGTGGAAAACATCATAAATTACCCTAAATACATAGTAAAAATTTTATCAAATAATAAAACTTTATTTTCCAACTCTTTGAAGAGACTGAAAATTACTTGAAATGAACAAACAAATAAAATGAAAATCTCTTTCAAGGCATATGAAAATGATCCTTCCCTTATTTGTTGAAGTTGCAGGATGAATTTTTTCTTACTCATGACTTCCTTCCCTAAAGGGGAGCTTCATCATTCTTAGTGATTACCTATGTGTCATGAAATACTCCTTACCGATAGCTTTGCTGAACGTGCTTTTTCCTTGATATGTGCCCCTGCGGGGCTCTGTGCAGAGATGGGTGTTGCGCCCCTACGGGGCTTCCTGCAGAGATGTATCTTTCAATATGATCTTTTTAATGAAGCTTCTTTCTTTGTCTTCTTCTTTTCTTCTTTTTGCTTGAATCTCTCGCAACAGTAAGCTTCCATTGAAGCTCCTTGGACACCACACCATCCTTTAGAATGATTTGGTACTAATGAAGACCTTTGGTGGGTTGAAAAAGAGGAGCAAAGAGAAGATACAGAGAGAGGAGAGGAGAGACATGCACACATGAGAGGGAGCTTCGAAACAAACATAATGATCTTCTTGAGGCGATTCTCTATTATATATATATATATATATATATATATATATATATATATATATATATATATATATATATATATATATATATATATATATATATATATATATATATATATAAGAGAGAATTGTCTCAAGAAGATGAACATAGGGGTAAGGTTACATGACCCTCAGATCCCCAACAAGATTTTCAAACACTTTCATACTATGCTTGAAAAGATGATAGGACAAAGACTAAAGACACTACGATCTAATAATGGAAGAGAATTCATATCGAAGGAATTCATCCAGAATTTATTTGATAACGGCCTTCAAAGATAAGTCACTTTGTAGCTACACTCCACAACAAAATGGAGTGGCTGAGAGGAAGAATAGGATATCATTTGAAGCACCAAGGTGCATGCTCAAAGACAAAGATCTAAACAAAAAATTTTGGGTTGAAGCAATCAACACTTCATTCCATCTGATGAATAGTTATGTTATTGAAGTTTTGATCAAATTAATTGACATAAAACAAAGTTAGTAGCTAAAGGTTGTTCTCAACAATATCAATTGGATTATGATGAAATATATGCCCGGTAGAAAAGATGACATTAATTATATTACTACTTTCCCTTGCCTCCATATTCAAGCGGAGAGTTAAGCAAATGTGAGCTCAGCTCTTGTTGACATGCATGTAGAGCAGTTTGAGGTGCATGGAAACACCTTGTTTGAGGTAGTTGTGTAGGGCTATTGGTATGGGTTGATTTTTGGACTTTACCTGTACATTATTGTATCATTCTACATCATTATTTGTACGTGTTGCCACTTGTTTTCACATTGATCCTTAAGTGGGAGATTGTTAGGGATGTAAGGGTCATGTAAACTTACCCCTCTGTTCATATATATATATATATATATATATATATATATATATATATATATATATATATATATATATATATATATATATATATATATATATATATATATATATATATAGAGAGAGAGAGAGAGAGAGAGAGAGAGAGAGAGAGAGAGAGAGAATATGGAGCATTTTCTAACCAAGATCATTATGTGGGTTTTGAGGCTCCCTTGCATGTGTGCACATCTCTCCTCTCCTATCTCTCCATCTCCTCCTTGCTCCTCTTGCTCAACCCAGCAAAGGCCTTTAAATTTGAAATACTTCAACCTTGGACTTCAGAAAATCGACCCAAGTATATCTAGAAAAACTATCTATGAAGGTGACAAAAAAATTATTCCCTCCAAGTGAGGCTCCAAGTGAGGGAATGTGGGCTGAATAAAAAACATCAACATGAATCAATTGAATTATATCACAGACCCTCAAGCTGCTCTTTGAAAGCTTACTTCTAGCATGCTTTCCAAGGCGACATGCTTCACACACTTTGCCAATCCTAGGTAAGGCTCGAATTCCAATGAACATGCCTTTGTTCTTCAACATGCACATACTATTGAAATTCAAGTGTCCATATATCTTGTGCCATAAATCTATAGGCATAATTGGGGCTACTTTATCACTGCTCATTGCTAAAAATGTAGAGACTTCTCCTTCTTACTTGAAAAGCTTTCTTTACTTCTTTCTAGTTGCAACCACTTTGTACGAGTTCTTTGGATCTTTGATGAGGCATTGTTGGCCTTCAAACTCTACTTGCAGCCCTTCTTAGTCATAGCTCCAACGAAAAGTAGATTCTGGTTAAGAGATGGTACCAAGAGAACATTCTCAAGTATCTTTTTCTCTCTTGTCCCCAATTGAATGGATATGTCATGTTTCTGTGTAATGAAATTCAGTTATTTGTTGTAAAGATAGTATCATTATGAATATCATCAATATTTGAAAATTTTTCAACATGAGGTCATATGAGAACTTGCTCCACTATCAATCCATTATGGTTTCTCTTTGGGATCATGTGTATGTTTGCTATCTCTTCCAATGATACAATCAAAGAATCCTCTTTGAGGTGAGTGGATTCTTTTTTGCTCTCTCCATCCATGTAGTGGGCTGATCTTGCTCTCCCATTATCTTGATTACTCCTGCAATTTTTAGCAAGATCGAGATATCTAGAGCAATTGTAACATTGTATAGAATAATATCTACCTCTATCTTTTCCTCTTCCTCTACCTCTCAAGGAAGGATGTCGTCTTTCTTGGAAAGATCGATTACCATGATCTTCTTGATATTGGATATGAGTGGACATATGTCTTCCTCTTCCTCTTTATGTGTTGAATCTCCCTCTTCCCTGTGATGAGAAGAGTGCTTTGTCATTTGATGTTGATGAATTTCCTCCATGATATACTGATTTAATACCAGCTTGCCTTTGATCTTCATCTCTAAAGATTTGCTCCATCTCATTAAGAGGTGGATTCTCCTTCAAGATGACGAGCCCTTGAACTAATCCTTCATATCCATCTTGCAATCCATGTATTATGATTGTAGATCCTCGACTCTCTTGATGAATCTTGAAGCATCCTTTCCTTGCTTGATCTTACAATTTGTAAGTTTAGCCCTCAACGCCACTTGCCTCAAGGTGCTCTTAGAGTCGTAGATATTCTTCAATGTCTCCCATGACTTCTTGGGAGTCTTCACATCCATGAGATGACTAAGAATGTCATCATTCACACTCAATCTTATCTTATGAATGACATTTGGACAATTCCATCTTGTCTCATTTCGACAATTCCTCTACACTTGCACTCGGTCTCTCCATTGTAAATGAATCCCAAAAATCTTGAAAGAAAAGTAATGACTGCATCTTTACCTTCCATGTTGCATAGTTTTTGCCATTGAGTTTCTCAACTCCTTAGAAGTGTAGGTTGCGGAGACTTGTGCCATATCAGTTGCAACAAGTTGAATGGAGACTCTTTCCTTCACTTGAACATGCTCACTCTAGGCACTTCTAACCTAGGAGTTGTGATAACAAAAGAAAAAAATGAGGAACTAAGTGTTAGTCGGCCGCCGGATTGGTAATTTTAAAGACTGAATCTTTTCATATTCCACATGAACGAAAGGTTTTTACAAAGATGTTTGTAATCTTTTTATAAATCAAGAAAAAGAGACGCTTCAGTGACGCTCAGTGGGATCACCAGACTGTCTGTCTGGGTGATTGATCTAACATTACTGTGGTGTGCGTTGGGTAATTCTGAGTATTCTGTGTCGTCTCTGTCTTGTTTTGTTTATCGATACCTGTCCGGTTTGTGATTTACATAGACGCCCAGAAGATTGCCAGACTGTTTGACTGGGCGAGTCGTTCTGCGTAGGTTCCGTTGTGATTGTTTTGATAATTGTGCGTACTGTGGTGTCTCTCTGTTGTTGATGTTCTGTAAGTTGTTTGATGGAGTCCATACTCTAGTAATTACAGTTTCAGTACTATGTGTTTGAGAACTCTGAATCGTTCTGCGTCTTCTGTTCTATTTGATTATCTGTACCTGTTCGGTAAAGATTGAGCCACTGTTATTGTCTCTATTGTTACAGTAGTTTGTGTTCGGGACAATTCTTGAGTTAATCAAGTAATTCTGTAGTACGGTACTGAATAGTTATTGCGTTGTATGCTGAGAGAGCCTTAAATGGAGTATGTTCAATAAGCGTGGAAGAGTCCAATTACAGATAGTAAGATTGTGAAGCGTAAACAGATTGTGAAGCCCGTGATACCATTCTGACAATATCTATATAAATTTCCACTTATAAGTGAGTACGCTTTGGTTTTAAGGAGTAATCTTCTCTTTTCTATGGGTTTCAAATGCCCTGGGAGTTTTCCAGTAGTAAGAAAATTGAGAATTCCATCATACCAATTAGTTTGAAATGCTACAAGGAAGAGATTACTATCCACCAGTTCATCATTAATACTTGTTGCCTTCTCGCTCATTGCAGTCCTCGACACTTGATCTGCCATGTAGTGCTCCCTTCTTGGCTTAATGTGAATATCAAAGTTGAATTCTTGAAAGAGGAGTAACCATCTCCAAATCCTTCAAGCTACTCTAGGCTTGTTTATCAAGTACTTCAAGGGCTGATGGTCAGATATGACTATAAAATGTACACCGAGAAGGTAATGTCGAAACTTCTGAAGAGCAGATACAATAGCCAAACCTTCCCTTTCGATCGTACTGTAGTTCCTTTCTGCCTCGGTGAGTAGTCTGCTGGCATAGGAGATAGGTCTATCAACCTTGTGTGATGATGGTTGAGCTAGAACTACACCAACAACATGAAGGCTGGCATCTGTATGCACATGAAACTCCAATGACTAGTTAGGAACACTTAAAAGTGGAGCAGTACATAATCTCAATTTTAGTTCACAAAATGCTTTCTTAGCTTCAGCACTCCATGAGAAGGGGACCTTTTTACTGGTAAGCCTTGACAAGGGCTTAGCTATTTCTGAGTACATTCGTATGAACCTTCTATGGTATCTTGCATGGCCCAAAAAACTTTGCACTTCCTTAGGGCTTTGTGGAATAGGCATGGAAAGAATAGCAGTGACCTTTGCAGAGTGAACCGTTAACCCTTCGGCAGATACTATGTGACCAAGAAGAGTGCCCTTGGTGACCAAAAAGTGATATTTATCAGGATTTAATTTCAAACCTATTTTGAGACATTGCTCAAAGGTTTCCTTTAGATTTTCCAAATGATCATGGAAATCTTGAACTGATGCTCTTCTATCTGTGCTTGAAAACACTGAAAAGTCATCCATGAAAATGCGGAGAAAGGTTGTTAACCACTTGCCCAATATAAGATACACTGTTCTATTAAATGAAGTTGGTGCATTCTTCAAACCAAAAGCCATGCAAGTATAGACATAAGTGCCCCATGGAGTAAAAAAGGTTGTTTTGTCCCTATCATCAGGATGGATCACTATCTGATTGTAGCCACTAAAACCATGCAAGAAGCTATACAAAGTGTGACCGGCTAATTCCTCAAGTACTTGCTCTGTAAAGGGCTGAGGAAATCCATCTTGAACAGTCACTTTATTTAAGGCACGAAAATCAACACAGACTCTTATTTTTCTAGTATTTTTCTTGGGTACAATAACCATAGAAGAAAGCCACCTGGAATGTTCTACTGGAAAAATTATACCTGCTTCTTCTAGTTTTGTAATTTCCAATTTTACCGCCTCTGCATACTTTGGATAGAGCTGATATGGCCTACTTCTTGCAGGTGCGGCTCCCTCAACTAAGAGTATCCGGTGTAATCCAAGCTCCTCTAGTATCCGTGTTAGATCTTTGTAGGACCATGCGAAGACATTTTTGTAGGCAAAAAGTAAAGAAGTTACCTTCTGTAGTAAAGGAGGATAATGCCATAGCCAAGAGGCTAAGAGGACTACTTGAGGGTTCTCTTCATCCCCTAGATTTACTTCTTGAACCAGTGTTTCAGGACTAGTCTTGTTTGAGAAATCATCTCTACTGTATGCGGGAGTGGAATTTAGCTTATATTCTGCAATATGTTCCCTAGTCCATCCTTGAGGTATATCCGAAAAGGGGAGATCCTCTCTGCATTCAGGCTCATAACTTTCCTTTTCTGGAACTTCTATAGTTGTTGCCCCTACGATGTTTGTATTCTCCTGCAAACTTCCATTCTTCAACTCCTTGGGAACTTCATGGCCTTTTCCTGCAACTCCTTCATCCGTAACTTCTTCTTCTATTTCACTGATTTCCACCGTGCAACACTGCACTTTCCATCATCCAATTTAATAATGTATCTTCTTCTTGGGGTACAGAGGACATTACCTGAGTGTCCACAGTATACCCAGTAGTTTTCTCTGGGTCGAATCCTTCTTCCAAATGTAGTTGCAGTTGGCTATTGGTGCTTGTTGAAATCCATAGTTTGTTTTTCCCCCAATCTTGCAAAGCTTTTTCTTGCCTCGGCCAAGGTCTCCCCACGAGTAAAGGGTAAGAAGTCTCCTGTGGAAGTGCAATAACAACAAAATCTAGAACAAAGTGGCAACCTTGTACTATCATCAGTACCTTTTCGATAATGCCAAGAGGTGCAATCCGATGTTGATCTGCTAGTGTAACTGTGAATGGTGCCATCTTGGTGGGGTTCAAATTCATTTTCTTCATTGTGAAATCTGGTATCAAATTGATACCAGAGACTCCATCTATGATCACACCTGTGAGAGCTTCATCCTTTATACGAACAGATAATCTTGAGCTTTGGTAGTCTGCTAATGGTGCAGGGGGGAAAGCAACCATCAAACCATCTATACTGGGTGATTGGATCAAGTGAATAGAGTGTATAATCTTCAATAAGTCATTTCTTATTTTTTAATCCATCCTTATAAGTTCGTATAGACTAACCTTGTGATGAATGCCTTTCAAATCCTGCTCAATGTTTACCTCATGTGGGTCTGCTTGCAGACTTGTTGGTTGGTCCCTTAATGAAGTAGCCATCCTTTCATAAGCTCCTTGAATTTCTGCTATGCCCTTCCTCCCCTCCTTCTTTTCCTCTTCTTTATCCTGGACTCCCTCTTGTTCTTCTCTATGGGTTGCTGCCACTTGTCTGGCTCTAGTCATCATGGGCATTGAAGAAGATGAAACAACATAAGACTGAGTGGTCATACCTTCTTCTTGTGGAGAGACTGCAATCATGTGGATTGGAGCAGGACAGCTTCTTGGGCAGTCTTTGGTATATTGATCCTTGGCCTCTGGACAATTTTGAAAAGGAGGTGCATCTTCTGGAAGGGAACACCTATTTTGCATATGGCCATACTCACCACAGCGATAACACATCAATGGTCTATTATATCTAGGCTTTGTCGTACGATTTTCTTCTCTATTAGGTGCATTTGAAGTACTAGAATAATATGAATCCAAAGCTTGAGGGTTACCTCGTTGTTGAGTACCCTTGAGGTAGTAACAGTCTCTAGCTTCATGACCATCCTTTCCACAAAATTGACAGCTTACCTTGTTAGGGAAATTAGCATTGGAATGTCCATTGTTGTTACATATTGTACACCAAATTTGCCTTCTTATATCTTGAGTGGTCCGCAAATTTTCTAACTCACGGCAAAGTTGGGCTACTTCATCATGATGGCGACGCAGTGGTGGCAAGACCTTCTCTTCTTGTTGATTTTGTTGCATTCTCAATGCCCCCAGTTCCTTCCTCAGTTTCCCAATAGGGTCTAGTTCTGCAGCATAATTCGATTGTGTATCCCCTTCAAAATGTTGCCTAGCTTCTTCAATGTGTGATGCTGCTGCAACAAAATCATTGAGGGTTGCATCCAATCTAAGAGGCTCACGTAGCTTCTGCTGAGATGACCTGGGCAGAGCTTTTTCTATCCATTTTTTAACCAAGAAGTCATCTAGAGCATGTGGCAGACGTGCAACAAGTGCTTTTGTTCTAGTGTGAAGTTCATTAAAGGATTCACCTGATCTTAGCCTTAGATTCTCGAGCTGGTCTAAAGCTCTTTCCAAGGAGTCACTAGGTCAAAATGTCTGTGAGAATGTCGTCTTCAAAGCCTCCCATGTAGCAAAATGGTCATCTGCACATTGACTGTACCATTTGTCAGCAAGGCCTTCCAATGTGGATGGGAAGAGTACCAACATTGCATCCTCTATATTCTGCAGACCTCGTCCACGGCATAAGGAGATGAACCTCCTCACATGATCATCAGCATCCTCATAAGCTTGTCCCTTGAAGGTAGGGAACTTAATATTGAGTATGGAGAGTAAATGAGAGAGATCCTCCATTTGCACTGGTGTTTCTTCTGATGTATCTGAGGAGAAGTCTAATGTTCTACTATGCTTCTCCTTTGATAGTGGTGTCGCACCGAATTCAATAGATAAATTCAAAGAGGGTAGAGGGGAGGTAGGTTCACTAATTGAAGATATAGCTGACTTGTTAAGGCTGCTTCGTATACAAAGAGGCTCCTTATCTGCTCTCGTATGGGTCATGTACCTACTTGCAAATGCAATAGGGCAAAAATACTGAAAAAGAGGACTATTTACTATCCCTAGGGCCTCTCATAGAAATGCAAGGGTCCCACCGTGCATGCCAAACTATAGAGGAGGTACTTGGGTATCTACTTTTAACAGGAGCATGCAGCAAGCACTCCAATACTTCACATACTCAAGGGAGGTTCTCCTTAGGGAAATATACCCTTTAACACTACAAGGCCATGCCACTCTCTTCACAATATAGTGCTATTAGCCCTCCACTGGTAAGCCCACGCTCTGTATCCACACCAGAGAGTGACCACAGTAGGCTACAGTAGGCTTGTAACCACAGAGTGCAAAGAGAGGACCCCTGTACGCATGTAAGTATATGTGTGTATGTCCCAAATGAACACAAATCCATTGCTTTTATAGGCTCCAATAGGCCAAGAGGGCCTTGCCGATTCCTCACGTCCACTAGTCATGCGCCGATTGATTGCCCAAAATTGGAGGGGTAGATCAAATATGCCACCAATCTTGAATTGGATCCTCAAAAATAGGCAGTCATCATGATTGGTTGGCGGCAACAGTCATTTCTCCACTTTCACTTTTACCACTTACACTTTTACTGTCACTTTTGAATGCAAGCTGAGATCCTCATTTTGTGTTGCTCGTAAACAGGTTCTTGATAGAGTTCTTGAACATTAGTATATTGTTGCGTATGAAGTGGTTATTTTGGGAAAATCAAGCATAGGGCCTCTGTTTAACAGACCCCTTCCACTCCCAAGAACCCGAATAGGTGTTTAAACGTGCTTCTGACAGCAAGCGATGTTCAACACTGGCGCCGTCTGTGGGAAAGTGGCACCAGATTGTTGCCATTTGTCTATGGGAATGTGGCATCAAGAGTGTTGCTAGCTAATTGTGGGAAAGTGACATCCAGAGTGTTCGTTGATTGATTGTGAAAGTGGTCATAGATTGTGAATCGACCATAAAGAAGAATAATACGCAAAGTATTGGAAACATAGTATATGCCCGTTACTTGTTTCGGTGAATCATACCGGAAGTATAGAAGAAACCAACAGTCATGGGCGATACCTAATTTGCTAAGGACGCCTCCAGGAGGAAGAAGCGCAGATAAGTTTAACCCAGTTATCAAGAAAGTGAAGAACGCTAGTAACGATTTTGGTAGAAATTTGGTGGAACGTACTGCAATTTCGGCAGATTCCGGTGCGATTTTGGCACAGTCTATCGAATATATAGTCACTCCAGAATCTACCAGGACGCAGTATGCAGTTAACCTAACACCATCTGGTCAAGATTCGAATTTGTCTAAGGATAGAAGCGTGTTGGCCAACGAAGTCAGTGAAGGTGAAACATTACCTTGTTCTGGTAAAAATACGACAAAATTCGGTGATACTTCGGTACCCGTTGCCGAGAGTTCACAATTTTCCGGTGACGGTTTAACATTTCCTGGTGAATCTTCATTCTGGTCACCCCTATTCTGAATATGTTTCCCTACATTTGATATCAAGGAGGAAGGTAGCTTATTCGAAATTGAAATCAGAAAGATACTGAACAATATTATCAAACCGGAAAGTGCACAGGCTGACGATACAAATTCTGACGGTTTAGATATTCAGCCTCGGGACTCAGAAGATAGTAACAATACAACCGCTGGCACAATGAGTGGGCAACAACAACCACAACAACAATAGCAGCAACAACAACAACATCCATTTCCACCCCGACCGGCTCCAACAGGAGTGACATACACCAAATTCAGTGGGTGTCCGGGTGATGATCCTGATGCCCACGTACGTACTTTTGAAATTAGTTATGCAGTATTAAATCATCCCCCTGATCCGGCATACAAAGCTATTGTATTCCAGTCTACATTGGTTAATGAGGCAGCCAGATGGCTTACAGAATATGATTTTAATCATTTTGTGACTTATGAAGCAGTAAGGGATGCATTTTTGCAGAGATTCCGGTTAAAGAAAAATCCAGCAGAAATTTTTGATTATTTATAGAACAACAAACAGAAACTGCACCAGACCGTGCAGGAATATGCCACCCTATTCCGAACGCATTTGAGGCAACTACCGCCGGCCCATGCAAACCTACCGAATGATGTCATCACTCAATGGTTTATCAATGGGTTGACTACGCAGCTCAAACAGATTATGATCATCCGCTGTGTGGGAGCTATGACATTAGATGCGGTTATTGCAATGGCTTTGCAGCTCAAGAATAAGGTAGGAGAATTTACAAAAGACCTGGAATGGTTAAAAGCGAGTAAGAATGTTGCCGAAGATCCGACCAGACAGATGTACTGCACCACGTGCAAGAATTCAGGGTTGTTTTGTGCTATCTACAATATGACCGGACATTCCACCGAAAATTGTGCATACAACGCCAAAGTGCATTGAACAGCAACAATAAATGCAATTATACAAGAACCAGGGCAGCTTGCCAATCACTATGTACCTCCTCAAATGAGAAACAACCAGCAGCAAGGCTATCGGAATTATCGAGGACAAAGAAATAATAACTACAATGCAAACCGATGACAGACAGGTCCACCACAAGAAGGTAATGCTTTGCCACCTCCTCGTTGTCATTTCTGTGGTGAATTAGGACACATTTGAAGATTTTGTAAAGATGCGGCCGAATATGATCAAAGGAAGAAGGAGCGCCAGAACCCAATGAAAAATATGGTTCATATCACACCCATAGAAACACAAGCTGCAGTAGTTCAGACCAGATCCGCAAGCCACTACAACCAGCAGCTGAGATATTTGAACCAAGCATCCATGAACAACAAAGAATGTATGACAAAGCAAGTAATTGGACCACCCAGGAACCTACAGTGTTCCGAGACCCAATTCCGGTGACCCAAGTTCCGCTGTCAAAAGAAACTGCACAAGAGAAAGAGTCAATCCCAGTAACCGACGCATCGTCTTCAAAATTGGTGAAAAGTACAAATCAAGCAGATCAAGCATGGGAGAAGCATCCATTACTCTCCCTCTTGGCCATTTACTTGCATTAGTACCAGGAGTTCGGCAACAGTTTCAACAATAGTTCAGTCCTGAGTCTGCTTGCATTCCAGCAACGGCAACAGTACAACCAGAAACCGACTCTACGGTGGATCACTTGATTCCTTTAATTACGGTATGGTACAAAAATCATAAAATTTCTCAAGTATTAATTGATGGTAGGTCCGGTGTAAACATAGCTACTGTAGCACTTTGTAAAAAGTTAGGATGGACGAAATTGAACCAGTCCAGTCTTTTGTCAGAATGGCCGACCAGTCCAGAGTCCATCCAGTAGGACTTGTGCGAAATGTACCAATAACTTTACAGGGCACAACATTTAAGATGACCTTTGTCGTCCTAGAATCACCGGAATCCAGTCTTGATTATAATCTTCTTTTCGGCCGTCCTTGGCTGAAACAAGATAAGGTTATACAGGATTGGTCTGCACAGGAACTCACTTTCAAAGACAATAATCATAAATATGTTGTCAAGTTAGATGCTATCTAGCCTTGTGAATTACATGCTAGACCTTATTTTGCAGAACCAGTTCATATGTTAGATGGTTTGTCAGATAATGAAGAAGAAGAGTTTTTGAAGAATAATATTGATTTGATCTCCCTAAGAACTGTTGATCTACAATCCGTTGTAGATAATTGGAATCCGACAGTTTGTACGGTGATGCCTATGGCTGAAGAAGACAAGACAGAAGATACTGCTGCTATAGATGACGCTGATCTACAACAACTTTTAAAACCAGCTGATGATATAGAAAAGTCCTGACAATTCTATGTTCCAGAAGATCAGTTGATCACCTATAATTTAGGAGATGAAGAAAATCCGCGTCCTGTCAAGATAAAGGAAAGCTTACCTGAAGTGTTTCAAGCAGATTTAATCCAGCTACTTCGAGAGTTCTTTGATGTTTTTGCATGGGATTACAAAGATATGAAAGGTTTGGACCCTCGCATTTATTTGAAGAAATCATCTCAATATCACGCGATGATTAACAAATTTAATTGCTTCTCGGTATCAAGTATCTACTTAACCTTTTCCGTTTCGCTGTTAATCGCTATTGTGTTTGCGTGATCTATGTGCTTGTGCTCTCTGTATACCCTGCGCAGTTGTGTTATCGTGCTTGCTATTGTCTGTGCATCATGGAAGCTCTGGCAAACTTTTCCGCCTTCCGTGAAGGACTCCCTACTGATGTAGGTGAGTTCCTACGTGTCCGCGGGTTGGCCAATTTTGCTGAATTGCCTTGGCATTCAGTAGATTGCCACCCTTTCTACGCACAAATCATCGCCGCCATCACTGCCACACGTGCTATCGAGCAGAGTTGGTCTATCACTTCCCTACCATCCCGTACCGTAATCACTCTCCAGACCTTCTCTGATGCATTTTGGCTCTCTCTGCAAGGTAGGGAGAATGGCCCTAATCTGTCGATTGCCACAATGAACCAATTATTCCCTAGATACTCATCCAATGAGTATGCAATCCTCTGTCGCCCCGAGCTTGAGAGATCAGCACTCCAATTTTTAGTTGCAATCTTAAATCTGCAAAAGCGCACATATGGCATCTCTCAGCCTTTCTATTCGGCAATAGATATGGCTGCGAGAGAGCCTGTAAATTTTGCATCATACTACTTCCGTCGCATTCACAAAGAATGCGTTTCAATCATCAAACAAGTCAATAAGGGAGATATGCCAAGGTCCAGACTGCCGCACATCCTATCTTTTCTATTTTTGACCATTCTAGCAGCACAACCACCACCCCGAGGACCTGTTCTGCACCATGAAGAGTCTGCACAAATCTTGGACGATGATGAAGAGGGTGACGAAGAGATTTTCCACCTCCTTCGCCAGAAAAGAATTAGAATAAGTTCATCCGATAGTGAAGTACAGGGTTTAGCCACAGGAAATAAAGCAGATGACAAAGAAGAAGAAGGACAGGAAGAAGAAACCTTTCACGATACAACAACATCAATGAATAATGACTCAGTGCAGTCATCTCCCAAGCAGCAACAAGAGCAGAATAATATTGGTGATTTGGGAGCAAGTTCTTCTAAAACCGAATCTCAACAACAAGACGAAGAGGACAAGCCAGAAGAGGAGCAATCTATCATTAAAGAAATTTTTGAAGAACTGATTAAAGTAGTGGAATCTACAGTTGTAGACCCTGATGACATTACGAAACAAACCACCGAAAAGGTAACCGAAACTAACTCTGTTCTTCCCACTCCTCCACCTGAACCTCCACTCAACCCTCTTATTCTCATTCCACCCATTGTACCTGACGCACCCGACTCATCATCCTCGTCACCGAATTATTCTCCACCAAATTCCAATAAGCTCCTCACCGCTTCTTCATCTCAACCCTGTTCGCATCCTCCAATTCCTTCAATTCCCTTGTTTTCTGAGTTAGCATCCATGGGTCAAATGTTGATCCAGCTATCACAACAACTACCTGCACAAATGAAGCAAGTGACTGATAACATCCGCGACGACTTTCAACACAAAGTTGATGTGCTAGAGGTAGACATTACTCCTCTCCAGGAAGAATTACAGGTAGTCAAAGCAGAAAATCACGCTTTAAACGAACAAATTAAGGAGTTGCAAGCCAGACTTGTAGAACAGGAAACAATTACTAGTCAATGAGATGCGGCACTGGCAACAATCCAAGAAAAAGAAGAATTATTAATTGTTGTAGATGTAGAAATCATGTAGTTGAAGCACTTACTACAAGATAAAGAGGATGCACGAATAGCTCTCGGCAATTTGTTGGAAGAAACCAGAGTACAGTTAGAAGAAGTGGTCAACAAAGGGCAAGAAATGTACGATTTAGTTCAGAAGACTAATGAAGAACTTCAGAGAACCAAGATTGATTTATCTGACGTCAATAATATTCTTAGATGCAAATTGAATGTGGAAGCTCAATGACAGAAAGGGATATCAAGAATCAGATGAGAGCGTGACGCCTATTACAATACAATCCAATTTCAAAATCAAGAGATAGAAAGAAGGGAGTATCAATTGGATGTACAGAAAGAAAGACTCTCCAGAATTGATAAACAGATAGCAGATATGAAGGTCAACAGAGATGCGGCATTATCGAATGATTTCTATTTACACGAAGCTTTTCTGCAGACTCAAGCAGAAATTTTGATGTCTGAGGTTATTTCGTTAAGTTCAGTACGGACAGATGCCCAAGTGGTAGAACCAGACATTTTGAAGCAAATGTTAGAATCAATTAAGAAGAAAATTGCTCGGACATTTAGATTAGCCAGATCTATGTATCTAGAAGGATGATCCCTAAGCTTTTTTGTATACCTGCGGGTTCGAGTCCACCGTGCGTGCCAGTGTTAGTCGACCGCCGGATTGGCAATTGTAAAGACTGAATCTTTTCATATTCCACACGAACAAAAGGTTGTTACAAAGATGTTTGTAATCTTTATATAAATCAAGAAAAAGAGACGCTTCAGTGACGCTCAGTGGGATCACCAGACTGTCTGTCTGGGTGATTGATCTGACGTTACTGTGTTGTGCGTTGGGTAATTCTGAGTATTCTGTGTCGTCTCTGTCTTGTTTTGTTTACGATACCTGTTCAGTTTGTGATTTACATAGACGCCCAGAAGATCGCCAGACTGTTTGTCTGGGCGAGTCGTTCTGCATAGGTTCCGTTGTGATTGTTTTGATAATTGTGCGTACTGTGGTGTCTCTCTGTTGTTTATGTTCTATAAGTTGTTTGATGAAGTCCATACTCTAGTTATGACAGTTTCAGTACTGTGTGTTTGAGAACTCTGAATCGTTCTGCGTCTTCTGTTCTGTTTGATTATCTGTACCTGTTCGGTAAAGATTGAGTCACTGTTATTGTCTCTATTGTTACAGTAGTTTGTGTTCGGGACAGTTCTTGAGTTAATCAAGTAATTTTGTAGTACGGTACTGAATAGTTATTGCGCTGTACGCTGAGAGAGCCTTAACTAGAGTATGTTCGATAAGCGTGGAAGAGTCCGATTATAGATAGTAAGATTGTGAAGCGTAAACAGATTCTTGATAGAGTTCTTGAACATTAGTATATTGTTGCGTATGAAGTGGTTATTTTGGGAAAATCAAGCATAGGGCCTCTATTTAACAGACCCCTTCCACTCCCAAGAACCCGAATAGGTGTTTAAACGCGCTTCTGATGGCAAGCGACGTTCAACACTAAGCTTAAACATAATCTCAAAGAATAACTGAGAAGAGATATGAGAAACAAAATAAGTGAGAAATCCTTGACTTAAAAAAATTACAAAGTTCAGTAGGAGAAGCTACTCAAGCTCAAACTTCTTGAAAAGATGAAAGTAATAACTCTACCAAAAGAGCTTAGTGATACAAATGAAGCAAACATATAATGGTCACAAGTGTGTGAAATAAAACACTCCACTTCAATCCATAGGATGCAACCCATAACTCCACAAATGTGTGAAAGAAACCACTCCACTTCCCTTCTTAGGAGACACTCCACAAAATGAGCCTTCCACAAAGACTCTCTCTCAGCTCCTATCCTCTGTTTGTCCACCTGCAAAAGTGTTCACATGCCTTTGTGTAGATAGACATAACTCTTTCATGCGTGAGAATTTGGTAAAACTATTTTAGATGGACATTCTCCTTGATATGAAGAAATTTTTTTTAAAGAAAGCATTCTAACAAGACACACATAGCTTGTAACACACCCTGCCAAATTTGGCCTACTAGCTATTTTCAAAAATATACAAGTGCTTTACCTACCATCTTTGTAATTGCATATCTTGATATTGGAACTAAATTGGTGGGATCTTTTTGTTCTTAATATTGTCTAGAATATTTCACCTTTTTACACAACCCAAAGCTATAAACAAATAGAGAGATATGGATTGTGAAAAACTATCTCCAAAAAAAGTATGTTGTCTTTAAATTTCTCCTAAGTTGTAGGAATACTTTTCCAACTTGGCATTGACTTGAAATGTGATTTATTCATGACCATTGATGAATTCAAAAGAATCATAAATTACTCTAAATACATAGTGAACCATAGTAAAAATTCATCATATAATAAGAATATATTTTCCACCTCTTTGAAGAGATGTTGTGGACTTGCTTTTCTTGAGTGGAAGTTTGTCATACATCTTGCACTTGACTGATTTTTGGTGATCCCTTAACCAACTAAGATGTAGAGGTCTTGGTTAAGTAGGATATATGTCCATATCACTGGTGCCAAAGGGTGGAGATTGATTCCTTAGTGAGTAAGCAAGAAAGTTTGTATGAGCCTTTATCCTCAATGCCTTGAGTTATGATGTCCTTAATGCTAGGATCAATCACCTTCATTAATGTTTTTTGAAAGAGAACTTGTTTTTTATGATCCATAATAGCTTTAATCAATAAGAGATGCATGAGAAGGTTCGATACAAAAAGTACATTCAATAAGGCTTTGCATTTTCCTTTGTGATTTATGATTTGTTCTTTTCCATTAGCTTCAATTGGAAGAATCTTATTACTCCTAAGTATACTTCACCTTTGTGGTCTTATAACTCCTAAAATATAATACTTGCACATGTGGAAAGTTTCACCACTATCAAATATGCATTCCTCTGATGAGCTAGAAGTTATTAAAGCATTGGCTTCTATTGAAATGAAGAGATCTTCACTGGAACAATGAGACTTATGCATAGAGGACTTAACTTGATTTTTGGAGGAAAATGCTTTAGAATTAATCTTCTTCTTATAACAGAACTTCTCAATATGACTTGATTTTCCAAAATACTTGCATGCAAATGTATTCAATCGATTGTTGAAGTTTTGCTTAGGAAAATTGATAGAGTAATACTAGGGTTCTTACCTTTGTTGAAGGGTCCTTTAGGTTTCATGGTTGCTTCTTGTGATGTTGAAGACTTTCCTCATCAGTCCCCAAAGGAACAACAATCTTTGTACTTCCTCCAAGCTTAAGATTGATTGGATCATAAAGTGTCATTACAAAAGTCTTTAATGACTTAAGAAGTTTGTTTAGAAGCCTAACAGCCATATCTTTGCTTGATACTTTTCTACCACACAACGCGAGTTTGCGTTGATAATCTTCAAAAGTGGAAATGACCTTGGTGATGGGATCCTAAGGATTAATGGCCAGGTTATGGGATTTGCTTCTAAGGTATGAATTCTAGAGAGAGTCTTATCCTTGTATAAATCTTGAAGTATCTTCCAAGCTTCATGAGAAGTTTTGCATGAATTAATATGCCCTTTAGTTAACTCATCACAAGCTAGCAATAGCTCTCCTAGGGCTTCTTTATCTTTTACATTCTAAATGTTACTTGTAGTTAGGTCACTATCATTATCAAGCTCGAGTTCTGTAGAATCTATAGCTTCACATATCAAGTTTGTGTATAAGTAAAATCCTCAATAGTGTCTTTCAATAAATTGTAATTCATGCCATTCAACCTTTCATCCTTAGGCATGAACATAGGCATGAATGATGGCAAGCACAACATACTCAAAGAAGTTGTGTCCAAAATGATAGACATTAGAACCCTTGAGGAAGATAGAACTTCAAAATTGAGTCATCACACTTGTAAAGGATCGACACCAAAAGTTAGCGTGGTGTGGGAGCTTGAGTAACCCTTTGGACACATTTGTACCCTTGGGGGCCTAGAGTAGCCCAATATGCACTTAGACATGTTCGGGGGCTTAGAATATCCTCCCAAAACATGCACACACAATAGACTCTTCTTATATTCTTGATGTTACAAAAGGAGGGCACTTTGTGCCAAATAGAGCTAGAAGTGAGGGTTAAACCCTTAGTAAGAATACAAAATGTCCCCTTTTAGTGTGGATACTTAAAGGCTTTGAGCATAGTGATGGACAAGTATGCTAAAAGAATTAAGGTCCTTTAATTCTTGAATCATGAGGGCATTGTCTTTACAAATTTATCTTGTGGATTGTTGGATGTGTCATAAAACTTTCCACAAGTGTCACTCTAGCACAATGGCAAGTACCAACGTGAAAATCCGTGGAGACATGAGAACTAGTATGAAGGCTATGAGAAAATAAAGGCACAAGTGCGTAAGTGAGAAGCCCACAAACATGCACACACATACACACACATGCGCACACAAGGCAAGAATAAAGAGAGAAACAATGGATTTCTTTGCATTAGTCAAAAATTCTCTTACATAAGCTCAAATCACTAACAATCCAACCCCAAAAATGAGCTCTCTAGCTCTATTTATAGTTTTTTTATTAGCTTTGGCACTGTCCAGGCTTAGTGTCTTGCGTAGTTAAAAATTAGGTTCTAGAGCTTATTTGAGGGCTCAAACGGAATCTAAAAATTATGAAAAGTGGTATGCAACTAAGTCTAATACTCATCAAGCTTGAGGACTCCTCAGCTTAAGAAGAATGGAGTCTATTCTACCAAAAACAAAATTTACAATGTTTGTGTAGTGATGAAAATCACTTGAGTTGGAAATAATTCATGGAAAAAATGATTAGGCCTTATTACTAGATTGTGCATGACTGCTCCTTTGTGCTGATATGCTCTTCTCATAGCATGTATGCCAACACTCCCCCCTCCCTAGCATTTGTCACCCCAGACAGACCTTTGTTCTATGTTACACTTATGTGTTCCTCAAGTAGTTTTGATGTGAACCTTTTCCCTATACATGGGCACTTTTTACTCTAGTGCTGGCTATAGGTTTTTTCCCCATGTTACCACATACTTGATACTCTCATATGTGGTGGTACTTTGTACTTAGGGATATTATTTAGCTCTTACTTCAGTTCAGTTCATCGATCAAGAGAGAGAGCTATTCCAGCCATCGTCTTCTCCGTGTGTCTTGCTACGTTTGTGCTCATTGTGTGTGCTTCTTGTGTGTCTCTCGCACTTCTACACACACCCAACAGTGATATCAGAGCAGGTTCAGCTTCTTCTCAAGTTTCAGTTTTTCGCGTCGTGGCGCGTGCACTTTAACAGTGCAAATCGACGGAGCATAGAAGTGTGAATTTCAGCAGCCCGAAAGCATTTCCGCCAGGCACGCTAGGGTTTTACTCCCATTTCAAAGCCATTCATGCAGTCAAAATCGCCATCAGAGTGATGATTTGTGAGCTGAAATTTTAGCACTCATTTCAGCTTTCATTGAAGTGAAGATTTTGTCACATTCTTGTTCCTCAGTGAAACGGAGGGCAGCAATGACTTGTTTGGCATGCTTCAAGTTGAAGATAAGCTTGATGGAACCAACTATCCGATGTGGTTTTACATGATGAAGCATGTTCTTGTTGCAAAACAACTTTTCAAAAAGAATAAATGAATTTGGCAACATAATCTCAGAGACTGAAATAAGTGATATAGAGCAGGGGAACTTAGGAAAGGAGCCAAAAACCTCTCGAGGAAAATCAGTCCTGACTAGAATCATCACTCCAGAGTGGGTTCCCGAGGACAATAGGAGCATAGATTTGCTCTGGAATCGAGATACCGATGAGGCTTTTTGGAGGTATAAACGTTAACAGCCTAATGAAGTGGGAGCACTTACCATCTACGAATTTAAAGATCCTGATAGCCCAGGCAAAATGACCTACCTAGATAATGCATCTAAGAGGATCTTTGTGGTCTCAGAGCATGGAAGACACGCTTACACTTTGGAAGGGTAAATTTGTTTTTCCCCAACCTCGATCCACTGTATCTTATGGTCACCAAGGACCTGGAACATCTCAGGCTCATGGAACTCAAAGAGAGAGGAGTAGAGATAGACTCGAGGTGAGCTTTGCTAACCCACTGGGGCGAGAAAGAACAAGGACAGAGACGGATAGGATGGAAAAAGAGAGACATAGGGACCCAAGGAATCCAAGAAATTTTGATGAATTCTCTCTGTCAAGGCCTAGAGAAGATGCCAGGACCTTGAGGCCCACACAATTGGTTAAGTCCATGAAGGATTGCTTTGATGGCACAGGAGACCCATATGACTATGTAGCAGAGTTTAGGCAAGTTTTGAGAGCTAAACAAGTTGAAGACTTGTTCACTCAATACAATGCTTTTGGCCTAACTCTCAAGAACACTGCATTGACTTGGTTTCAACTGATTCACCAAGATCAGTATAGAAATATAGACCAACTTCTTGAAGCATTCATCACTGAGTTTTCTAAGAGTGGTATTAGGCATAACACATCTTTGATATACAACTTCAAGCAAACACCTCAAGAGACAATGAGGCTCACAGGAAGAAGGTTTAGGCAATATCTAGAGAGATGCCCTATTCCAAAGTTACCCACTCTAGCCAAACAAGTGGCTTTATTTCTAGATGGATTGTTAAGTACCAAACTGAGATCATATGTATACTTAAAGGACCCTAGATCCATAGAAGAGTGTGTGCACATGTGCTTAGACATTGAGGATAATCTAGGGGAGGAACTAGAGCTTTCAAAGATCTATAAAGATTCTCATAGTTCTATTAGCCTCACTTCCACACAATCCATGTCAATTGAGGATCTGACAGAGAAGGTAGCTCAGAGATTAGGAGTATCTAGCAAGCAAACTCCTAGATTTGCCCCAAGAAAATGATGCCTCTACATACATGGTTCCTTCTTTATCTATGTAGGAACCATTTTCAAACTTGACTACAGGGTGTTCTAGTCCCATGGGCTCATCTGGGTTTTTAATTTGGACGACAGATCTTCTCAGACCATCCTCATAGATACGAGCACCTAATCCGTTGGTCTGGATATATTCCACTTGAGTCTTATAGGGACCTTCTAGTTTTTCTAGGTATGCCACTCTTTAGCTACCTACGGGTCTCTCCATGTTGTAAGACATCTCAGAGTCACTGGTTTCTGAGTCTAGAGCGTAGGGGTAATCACTCAGCTGCTGGGCCCAAGACCTAGCAGTATGGTTAACACTAGCCTCTAATGACCTAACACTAAGACGGTCTCTCCCTAGATGTCTTCCTGATCTTAGGTTCATATGCCCTATCAATTGTCCCAATGATCCTTGTACAACCACGTTGTTGATTCTTTGATACCAATCACTTGTTCCTTTTAATCTCTTGGGTACTTGTTTTCTTGTCTTTAGCTAATCTTCATCAAGAGCACTTAAGTGTGTCCTAGTTGATGTTCTTTGTCCACTTAGTTTAAGTTCTTTATCCTTAGGTTATCCCTTGACTGCAACTTACCTGTTCTTAGACTTGAGAAATTAGAGTATCTTAGAACTTGAGTGCTCCTATCATACCCTTAATCAACCCAAATATCTATCCACACTTAGCCTACGCTAGTAATGGACTAAGGGGTTGAGAGATCTTCCAACCTCAAGTAGCTTTTCTTCTCTTCACTTGTCCACCCAAGAAGCGTGTTCCCAAGCCTGCACACACTAGCATTTTCTCCTTTTCTCCAAAAGCTCTCGATGATCATGTAAAAGTTCCAAGTTTAGCTCAAGATTTTACCTTCAATAGACAAACAAATTATTTCAAACACTTTTGATGACCCTTTTTTTCCCCCTTCTCTATTGCCAAAAAAAATTCTCTAGAGCTCCCTTGGTCTACGTACCCCTCAGAGGGTCAACTTCAAAATACCCTATCTGTAATTCAATGTAATATTCTTATAAAAAATAGTTGAGGTCGTTTAGTATTCACCACGAGCTTTCCAACGAGCTCTAGAGCCAAAAAATGGATTTCATCTGAAAAAGTTATGTCGATTCAGGGTTCAGGGGATTAAAAGAGACAATTAGGACCTTTTAGGATTTTAATGTATTTCTCTCAGGCCTTTGTAATTGTATGGGTAATTGAGTGTGCAAATATGCCCAAAATTTAGCCCAAATTTTCAAAAATAAAAGCACTTTAATTTTTACCAAAAATGCTTGTCTATCATGATAGACGGTGTCTGTCGTGATAGATGTTGATTGTTGCATGGGGTCTATCTATCCCGATAGATGGGTGTCTGTCATGATAGATGGTATCTATCGTCTGTCGTGTTTTGCTCTGTCATGATAGACGGTATCTATCGTGGGGCTTTGTTTATCGCGATAGATGGGTGTCTCTTGCAATAGATGGTGTCTATCGTCTTGCCTATTTCGGTCTGTCGTGATAGACACTATTTGTCGCAAGGCTCTATCTATCGTGATAGACGAGGTCTATCGTCTATCGTGTTTTGGTCTGTCGCGATAGACGAGGTCTATCGTGGGGTGTTGTCTATCGTGATAGAGTCTATTTGTCGTGGGGTGTTATCTGTCGCAATAGATGGTGTCTGTTGCAATAGACGCTAGCTATCGTGGGGTGCTGTCTGTCGTGATAGATGGTGTCTGTTGCGATAGACGGTGTCTATCCCGAGACTGAAAAAACACAATTTTTTTTGAAAATTTTAGTGATTTGAAGTGCTCTAATGGTGTAGGTTATCGTGGCAAGCATGCAAACAAAAAATATTGAATTTCTCTATCTGTCGTGATAGACAGAGGTCGTCGTCTCGAGACTTGTGCACAGCTTTGTCATACTTGCACAAGCTACTAGAGATGGTGGTATAGCTAGAGCTTGCAACAAAAGCTCAAAAACACACAAGAACAGATCGCACACAAGCTCTCTCTTGCTCTCTCTCACAAGTGAAATGAGGAAAATGATGTGGATAGGGGAATATGACCAAAAAACTAAAATTTTGGGGAAGGTGGAGATGGAGGTGGGAAGTGGTGTGGATGATCATGGTGATGCAAAAACAAGAAAAATTGATGACAAATAAGGTTAAAAGTATAGATTTTACCTATAACTCCAATGTCTCAACTCTACATCTTACCATCACACGATCGTCTTTGAAGCTGTCTCCCCGACAACGGTGCCAAATTTGGTGTCACTCTAGCACAATGGCAAGTACCAATGTGAGGCGATCCACCTCATAAATGTCAATCCATGGAGACGTGAGAACTAATATGAAGACTATGAGCAAGTGAATGCACAAGTGCATGAGTGAGAAGCCCAGAAACATGCACACACATACACACACTCACGCACACAAGGCAAGAACAAAGAGAGGAACAATGGAGTTCTTTGCATTAGTCAAAGAGTCGCTTACATAAGCTCAAATCACTAACAATCCAACCCCAAAAACGAGCTCTCTAGCTCTATTTATGGTTTTTTGACTAGCTTTGGCCCTGTCCAGACCTAGTGTGCAGACTAGTTAAAAATTAGCTTCTATAGCTTATTTGAGGGCTCAAACGGAATCTAAAAATTACAAAAATTGGTACGTAGCTAATTCTAATACTCCTCAAGCTCAAGGACTCCTCGTCTTGAATAAAATGGATTGTATTCTACCAAAAATGGAATTTACAATGTTTGTGTAGTGATGAAAATCACTTGAGTTCAAAATAGTTCACGAAAAAAATGATTAGGCCTTGTTACTGGATTGTGCATGACTACTCCTTTGTGTTGATATGCTCTTCTTATAGCTTGTATGCCAACAACAAGTTATAAGTGAATCTTCCTTAGTATCCTTCACGATATAATATATGCATTAATCAAAGTGTATTGTGTAGGAAGCACTCGTACAACAAATGAAAAGCCTAAGAAGTAGCTATTGGAACCTATTAAGTCTCATGAAGAGCACTTTGATATATGATAAATAACTCGAAGATGAGCTAAATGTATAATCAAAATGTGATTTCAAAAAATGTAGCTATAAGAGGTCAAAAGATTTTGTTTGGATCTTGATTTGAAAGAGAAAAGATGGATAGTATAGGCGTATGCATGTGATTTATCTTATGAGAGGATGAGAATTAAGAATTCTACGCTTACGTGAAATCATCCATGATGTCACTCATGTCATGATAATAAATTCAATAATAGAGACCAATCGAATGCCCTACCATTCAGAATAGTCTGCACAAGTGAACTGGTAGGTGAGACTTCATCAAGAGAAATCGACTGCTCCTTCAAATCATTGATCTTTGTTAAAAAAACTATCCATGGAATCTCCTTCATTCATATGCTCACTATCCAACTTTTTTTGGAGGTAAGCAACACGAGCCTCATTCTTTGCTTGATATAAAGTGGTAAGTGTATCCCAAACATCCTTTGTTGTTCTGCAAGAGTGAATGTGAGGAATAATGGCATGTTTGATAGACAAGGCTATCAATGCATGTGTCTAAGCATCTCTGCCATCCCAAGAAAGTTACTCTATAGTAGGTGGAGCAGGAATCACAGCACGAATAGGAACCTAAAGAATATGATCATCTTCAATGCCATCTGCATCACCTTTAGTAACTGTATTTGCAAGTGTAATAGGATGTTTTTCAACACTGCATAATATTCCACGATCTTTTTGCAACCAATACATGATGCATCATATCAGCCCATAATGGGTAATTGGTACCATCCAACTTATCCTTAATAGCCAACATCTGAAATACATCACTACTTTCAGCCATGGCCACTCAGGAAAATACCTTAATGCAAAAAAATGATTGTATCTCAGAAAGTTGAGTAGAACTACCCTATCAAGTTTTGCTAAACCTGTAGTAGACTTCGAGGCACTTATAGTGGTGAACCAAAACCTCTATATATCTTTGGCACAAAAAGACAAAATTTCCTACATAGGCACTGTGATATTGCATTTGGAGGTTGAAACGAGTTGAGATCATGATTTCAACATGAAAAAGCAAAGCAATTTGGAAAATCCTAATTGCCTTGAGTATGCTCACCCATTTTCATGTGATTCAGAGACTATGACCGGAGGGGTGTCGATGATGCCCTAGATGAAGTGGCAACGTGCTTTGATACCAATTTTTGGAGTTTGAGGTCTACTAAAGCATGTGAACAATACAAGGAAGAAGACGCAACACACAATACTGAATGTATTACCAAGAAAATGTACAAAGATAAGTGAGTTGTTAGCATTATGTGCATATATACAAGCTGGGGGACAAAAAACCTCCTAAAGAGGGAAAAAAGTGCCCCGATGATCCTAGTGTATTCACACACATCACTACCTAAAAATATAGACAAAGCGAACCGAAGGAAATCCATTGCAACATAATATGTTTGGGTGCACCACTATCAAAACACCAAAAATCTAACTTCATTACAAACATACCATGTTCACGAGAAGATGGATCATAACTCCAATGTTGGTAATTTCTCATGCTTCATTTTGAATGAGATTAGCATACTCAATTTTAGGAGTAGAGGGCTCTGCAACAACCATTCCAACCTCTTTGTTATTTGCCTCTTTTGCAACCAATTTAGGATAATTGTCAATTACATGATCATTTGAATTACAATAGCTCTAGATTTTTTTTTTGCTCTTTTCTTTTCTTGTCATCTTTATCTTCTATGTTGAATGAGGAATATTATCAGATTTCTACCTACTAATAGATGAATTCAATTTACCTTTGCCCTTGTGAATAGCTAAGAAATCTCGATTTGCAACATGCATAATTGAATTATTTTTTCTAGATTGATTTTCTTGCAACAAAACAAAGACTTAACTCAAAATTTGATCATCATAAAAAGAGTAGAAACAAAACTTTGATAAGAATTTGGGAGAACATTGAGAAGAGTTTGCACAAATGAACTATCCGACAAACTTTTATCTACAAAAAACAATTGTTCTTTCAAATTCTTGATCCTTTTTTAGAAATGTATCCATTGAATCTTCTTCATTCACATGCTCATCTTCGATTGTTTTCAAAGATAAGCAATAAGAGCCTCATTTATTTTTTGGTACAATGTGCAAGAGTATACCAAGCATCTTTGGTAGTTTTGCATGCGCAAATGTGAGGGATGATTTTGATAGAAAAGTCTATCAGTGCATGTGTTTGTGCATATTTGCCATTCCAACAAAGCATATCTATAGTAGGTGAAATAAGAACTATAGTAGGATGAAGAACATGAAGATCATCATCTTCAAAACCACCTGCATCACTTGCTATTACAATATCTACAAGTATAGGGGGATGCTATTTTAACACCTTGTACGATATTCCACAAGCCTTTTACTACCAATACATGATGCATCATGCATGCCCACAATGGGTAGTTATAACCATCCAACTTATACTCAATAAAAAACATAAAAAATACATCAATGTTTTCAATCATGCCCAATGATTGTGTCTTGATGTAGACAATTGATTGTTTCTCAAAAAAGTTGAATGGAAATACCCAATTGAGCTCCGCTAGACCTACAATAGACTTTGAGGGTTTGTACTAGAAAATTAGAAATTGTGTATATGTTTGGCACAAAAGGAGAAATTTGCATTCATAATCACTATGATAATGCATTTAGAGTCTAAAACAACCTCAAATGAATTTTTTGAGACAATGTTTACAAGGGTGTCGATCATGCCCTGTAGAAAGTGATAACTTGTTCTAGTACAAACTCTTAGAGTTAGAGGACTAGGGAATCATGCAAACATAACAAGGAAGAAGAAGAAGAATCTTGGAGCACAACATTGAGTGTATTAATAAGTGAATGTACAAAATGTAAGTACCCATTATGGTTATAAGCATCTACATAATCCACGGGGAAAAAACTTCCTAAAGAAGGGAAAAAGTTATCGACTCTCCTAAGTGTGTTCACATACATCACTACCAAAATATAGTTTTCATTTGTGTTCTGTTGTCACTGGCAAGCATGCACCAAAGAAATGTGGAGAGACTTGGAAATAAAGCCATTTCTCTTGAATGAGACATCCGATTGGGATGATCTTTCTTTTAGATCAGACTAGACTAATAATAACATTAGAATGCAGAATTTCATATTAAAATGACTTCATCTCATGGGTGTAATGATGAGATTATTTCTCTATCTCATATTTCTAGAATACATGATGTGTAGGTCTGGATTAGGCAAAAACTATAATTAATCTTTTATCTAATGTGAAAATACATTCATTTTTTTGGTGTTCTAAGACTAGAAAAAGTTAGCATTCAAATATTCATAAAGCCATGGTGTTTTCATAACATTTGGATATTCAACTAATATAAAGGAGGTCGACCATCTAACTTCTAGGTTTGTCGACACATAGGATAGACATTGCTTATTTCTTTTATATCTTACAGGTCATAACTTCTAATGATCTGATTCAAAAATATTTTATTAGCTGACCATTTGCACTATGTTAAAACCAAATGTCATTATTATTGGTGTATTATAACTATGTTGAATTTGCTAGTCTTTGAGTTTGTCTTTGACAAGATGATGCCAAGGCATCACAAAGCTTGTTTGCATTATATTAATGTTATTTTAAGAGCATTTATAATGATGTAGTATAGTGCTTAGCAGTTTGGTTATAAAAAACATGTAAAAACATCTTACATTTTTTCTCCAATGGATGCATCATAATGATTAGTTCTTGCACTTATTAGTAGTTTTATTGTAAAAACATTTAAAAGTAGCTTAAATTTTTTTTCTAATGGATGTATCATAATGATTAGTTCTTGCACTTATTGATCCCATGTAACCTTAGGATTTGGTATAATGATTCTCATATGGTTGTTAATTATGTACATCACTTTGGGGATTGAGCAAGGATGTGGTGCTCAAATGGAGCGTGATTATGTTCTATTTGTGTTGGAGTATAGGAGGGTGAACCAAGGAGGCTTATTGCAAGAAAGTAATAAAGAGAGAAGAGATAGAGTTGCCTACTATAAACATCTATAGGGTCAGGAGATAAGCTATTTTTTTTAGTATTTCCATGGAATTTTTGAACAAAGTGTTAGGGCATCAAGAAGAACCTTCAATTTCTAGAAACCCAAGTGTTTTTTCACCACAAGTATTATTTGTCAGATCATTATCTCAATTTCAACACAAATTGAGGGAAGACCTTGGTGAAGTAGTGTGATGTAGAGGGGCATCAAAGAAGAAAAGGGAAGATTAGAGGTCATTGGGGTGCATTCAAAAGGGTTTCTTAACAATCACGTGAGTAAGAGTATGTTGGGCCATTGTTTAGGACTTGTGGGAGTAGAAAATGGATAGTTGGAGTGATCATGTGTGTATAACAATGAATCAAGGATTGAAGAGGTTGTGCTCATTGGGTGGCATTGAAAATGTTTGCTTTCTAATTGGTATGTTTGAATCCCATAGGGCAATGGACTGCCCAAAGTATTATGAAACTTTTTTTTTCAGTGGGAGAAACTTTGTTAGAAATTTCTCTAGAAAACAATTTCCCCACCCCAACTTCTCCCAAGACATATTACAAGGTCCCTACCCAAGTAAGAAGGGAGACTTTGTTTGTTTGAGGACAATTGACTGGGAGCGAGCAAGGATTCAAACCTGCCCTAGGTTTGAACCATAAATTTTGCACGTTAAGAGAATAATTGTGCCCACACCACTATTATATTGAGTATCTCATTGAAGTGGAGCATTTAAGAAAAAATGAAAACAATAATATAGCAATGAAAACCTAACACGCTGTTTGTGATCAAGCTAATGCCATTTAGGTTTTACTTTGGGTAAAATCTCCTTTACGGTAAATGCAAAACTAAATTTTTTTAGTGTTAGGCATGTTAGTTTACCGCATCGATCCTAAAGTTTTTCCTATTAAGGCTTAAATTTGTTAGAATAATGAATTGAGGATTGAAGAGGGCATGCTCATTGATTGGTATTGAAATATCTAATTTTTTATTTGTATGTTTGAATCTCATAGGGCAATCAACAACCTACACCCAAGATTAGGAGTTATTTTAGGAGGTTAGGGGTCACACATGACATCATCAATGATGCCATAGATAATTTGAAATTTCAAATCTCCCAAGTTGAAAGTTTCACAACGGCCTTACTTGGCAAGGAAATTACCCAAGTGCAAGAATCAAGAAGATTCCAAATTTTTTGCAACTCAAGTTCTTCAGACAAGCCTAAGATTAAGTGCTTTGTAAAGAACCAAAATAACTTTCTAACTCTATCATTGGAAATCTAATGATTGCTCTATGAAAAGCAATTCTTGGAGTGCATACCAAGCTTAATCATACAAATGATGAGACAAAGATAGAGAGAGATTTAGACAACATGTGTAAAATGTTACGTAAGCCACTACTTACTCACACTATCATATATACAAATGTCAATTTACAATGTGGAAGCAAAACTCTCAACCACTCTATGTGAACAGAAATAGATGTAACAAAGATATTCAGATGTATGGACAAAAATCTAAATATATATGAGATGTGTGACCTAATAGGTTGTAGAAGAGTGAATATGAGTGACAGAAAGATGAAGGATCAGTCTAAAACTAATAATCAGAAAACCCTCATCTGAACTTAGGCTATGGAAGACCCTAACTCAGATATGTGTGTTAAAGATCACATACTTACAAAAAGTAGCAAAGAATGCTAACAAGTTTGCTTCCAGAAATCCTCAAACTCATATGAACATACCTTCTCTAACACATCATCCAAATATGCATGAAGCATACATGTGTTGATTCTCCTTTAGATATGCCGAATAGGACTCCTCTTGATATGGATGCCACTACCTCCATAAGCTCCAAGTAGTACCTGTGTGCATAAAGAGAATATGTACCTGAATTCTTAACATAAGATGCAAATCTTATGTTAACCACCATCCAATGTCTTTGAAGTAACCCGAAATCTTCATGTAGAAGACAATCTTCAAATACATCATGTGGATGGTTGATCCATACCACCAAGCTGTTGATGTGCAAGTCCTCTCCATAAGCAAGAGTGTGAGCACACTCTTCTCCTCCAAGAAGAACTCCATAGCCACTCCTCAACATACTCCTAGAGTGCATCATGGTTGCCCCATGTGTGCTAGAGCACCACCTCTACTGAGCACCAAAGCTGGCATTGCAATTGGTGTAGGATGATTGAACATTGAGCCAATGGCTTCCTTATATAGTTTTGGAGGCCAATCCAAAAGCATAACAAAAGCAAAATAACCAATTCGTGGTGCGATCATGTTCAATTAAAAAAAAAAATTATACGCAATCCATCGCTATCGTGATCCGCCTTTGTTCACCATTTTGCTTTATTTAAAAAGCATGATTAAAAAACATCCCCATGCTGCTACGCTACCGACGGTGGGACTCAAACCCGCATGGGGGCTTTGGGAGGACAATGACTTAGCCACGTTGCCCCGTGCTTTTTGTAGTAGAGGGAGTAATACAAAACTCTACACATGTTGTAAACTGGGATATTTTGAGCAAATGGACCATGGACAATGTACTTATATGACATTGTTTCCAAAAATCCCCCCTGCAATGTCATATTGGTACTAAATGAACTGAACATGTGACTCATTCATCTGCAAACTTCATAAGCTTCAAACTTGTACTTCCCAAATTGATCTTCAAACCTTTTCTTCAAAAATCTTTTTCAAAACTGAATTTGACTTTTTCAAACTTCAAAAATTTGAACTTGCTGAATATGAACCATAATACCTGAGAAAATATGCAAACTAGATATCAAATAGTGTACACATCAAGAAATCACTTGCTTGACAACAAATGTAGCAAGTACTGACTATGAACCTGCTATCTCCTGTCTTCTCAAACCTGTAAACATACACTAGGATCCACATATTTGCATTTACCTTACAAAAGCTTTCTCAATGTACTTCTGTCGTGTCATGTAAATACACTAAACATAATCAAGAATTGAATCCTGAGATTTGTGACTCATAACTCACAACTTAGTGTATTATGAACACTGTTGGTTCATCTCTAACTGTACTCAAGTCAACTCAACTCAACTCAATTCATGAGTCTCATAAAAAAATATATGTTGTCATCATGTCTTCATCCTTGTTCAATCTATAAATCCTTCATACCTCTTTCCTTCAGAACCTAGTATAAGCATATATGTGTGCACTTTTGAAAACATACTTTTCTGAAATATCAAAATTCTCTTCAATAGAACTCTGGAACCTTCTCCTGAACAAGAACACCTAACAGGAACTTTCTCCACACATTCTCCTTCTTCCTTCTTCTTTCAAAGCTGGAACATGAAGAGAAACTGACAAAGGAAATATAGGAATACCTAAACCTGTAGGTATGACTTTGCATTCTTTCACATATGGCTAGAAAATAAGTCTTCATGTTTCATCACCCCCTGGATGATTTAACATTAGTATCCATAATTCTTCAAATATATCAGACTTTTATGAAATTTGGAACGTCTTCCTTCATAAATTTGATTTTTCATAACATTAATACCTGTGTCTGAAACAAAACTTCTTAACCCTTTTTATTAGTATTGTGCACATGCCAATAGCTTTCCCTGTCATTCCTCAACTTCCCAAAAATCTAGAATAAGGTTAGCTGATCTATCATAAAAACCTTGTTGAAAGCATTTTAGGATTCATAACCTTCTACAACATAACAAGTATCTTCTTCTATTTCTCTACAACACTAATCTGATAGAACCTGAATCTTTGACTTACTTCTTCCAATGTTAAAGAACTTCCACAAACAAAGGATAGATAACCGACTCATAAATAGTCAAGATTTTCAAGATCATTCAAGATCTATTAAGATCTCTCCAACAAAATACCTGTGTAGAATCTGTTCACATCATACCTTCATGATTGAATGTTTGATTTGCTACCTGAATGTCTGTAAGTGCCATGCTTCTCACATAAAGTTATAAGAATTTTCTTCAACCAAATACTTCCCAAGAATCTGCAACTCCTACTTGAAACATAAGTGAACAAACTCTCACCTTGAGAACTCCAAAAGTTGCAAGTTGATACTTCATATCTTCATATTCTACTCGGTTGAAATGTGATAGTATCTACTTGACTTTCTTTTGGCTAACTCCACTTCTCAATCAAGCGTTAGGAGCTGATGGAACACCTTTTTGAATACAAGCATGTATCCAAAAAACAAGGCAAAGATAGAAAGTAGATTCTCCATCTAACTCGTACATCAAAAAATAAAATCTGAATTTTCTGAAGTTTTCTGAAAATACAGAATATGAGGTAACTTTTCCAAACACAAAACCTCAACCCAAGTCTTCAACATCTGCTACAAAAAACTCTTTTACCTCAAGATTTAGATAAAGAAGAAATATGTTTTTATGCAACTTGTCATATACCAAGTAGCTCTGAATTGACACTCCAAGAATTCTTTGAGGGAACATATAGCTCCCTGCTCAAAATCTTCAGCTTATATATAACTCATACATATGAGTCAAAACATACAAGTTGTCTTCAAAATCTACTGCTTTTCTTTCTCTGAATGCAATTCTTTGTCAAATCTACTAATCATGACCAAGTATAATGCACAAGATGTATAGGATAAAAGTAGGAAAAATATATGGAAAATATAAGAGAAAAGGAAATCTTACTTTCCCTTTGGAAATGTTGTACTTTCTTCTTCTACATCTTTCTTCCACCTGATGATGATCTCAACATCTTCAAACTTCTCTTCCATACCTTTTGTTTTCTTCATCTTGAAGTAGCAAGCACGCTTGACTTCTTCAAATGAATTTTTCTCTTCCTCTAGTGCTAAGAGTAAGAGTAAAAACAAACATGGTATACAAATGCAAGTGAACATAGAATCATGTTTTATCATCTCCTCATATCTCCTGAATCAAAATTCTTTTGTAGAGGGAGTAATACAAAAGTCTACACATGCTGTAAACTGGGATATTTTGAGCAAATGGACCATGGACAATGTACTTATATGACATTGTTTCCAACAAAAAAGCATTTGGAAGATCTAATTACCTAGAAAGAAAGATATCAATTGCCCTAAGTTCTTTGAGGATAAGGACATTGTGGATGAGTATTGGTGGGGATCTTGACTTAAGGAAATTCCTATTTTCATTAAGGACTGTCCCAAATTATAAGTTACACGTCTTCAGAAAATTAGAAGATAAAAACCTAAGTGTATAGGGACAATTGTCATGCTTAGAGCAATTGATATGTGACATTCGAGGGGGTATTGGGGAATCTTCCTTTGCTTGAGATATCTCATGAAGTTGAGGAATACTATTTGAGCAACTTGGACACACTTAAGTGCACAAGCCCACCAAGACCACAATTTTGATTGCCCTAGTTAAGGAGTGGGGTCTACAACCATTGGTGTGAGCATTCGATGATAAGACACCACAAGATCTTGCAGATGTCATCAAGGAATAACCCATACTAAATTGCACACAAGAAATATAGTATCCAAGGAAAAAACAATACCACTAGTGGATGAGCAAGTATCATAACAAACAACCTAATCACTAATTCTAAAAGCATGCAAGCATGGCTGAATATCTCTTCCAAAAAAGAGACCTAAGCTCAAAGTGCCTTTGAGATATCTAAACACACATTTCATTGCTTGCCAATGCTTAGTGCCAGGGCTATGATTGAATAGACTCAATTGGGAAACTACATATTGTATATCTGGCCTTGTGTTGCATGCATACATAAGACATCCCACAACTTGTTGATAAAGAGGAGTGTCAAATGCATCATTGGAATCCTCAATGGAGAACCTAAATCCTATCTAAACTGGTGTGGAAACTGGCTTGCAATCCTCAAAGTGAAAACGTTGAAGTAGTTTTTCAACACACTTTGCTTGATGCATAACAATTCCACCCTCAACAGAAACAAACTGGATGCCAAAATAGTAGCTCAAAATACCAAGATAAGTTATATCAAAAGTATGCTATGAATAAGCCATAAGAATGTCAAGTTTTTCATCACATGACCTAGTCAAGAATATGTCATCGACATAAAGAACAAGCACTATAAGATCAACCCCATCTTTGCGTACATAGAGTGTGCTTTCAATTGGACTACATATGAAGCCAAAGAGCAATCAAGTGCTTATGTATTTTGTCATACCATGCATGTGGAGCTTGCTTGAGACCATACAAGGCTTTATGCAAGTGAAAAACCATATTATCTTGACCTTTCGTGGAAAATCTAGGAGGTTGCTTCACATTGACCTCTTCTTGCAAATCACCATTCAAGAAAGCCGTTTTTATGTCCAACTGATGTACTTTCCAACCTCGATGGGCAGCCAATGCAACCATGGTACGAATGGTAGTCATGCGTGAAGTAGGTGCAAAAGTTTCCTCATAGGCAATGCCATATTGTTGCACATATCCTTTGGCAACCAATCTAGCTTTGTAGCAATCAATGCTACCATCATACTTTCTCTTAATCTTGTAAACCCACTTTGTACCAATGGCATTTTATCCTTTTGGCATATCACATAACTCCCAAGTACCATTCATATGTATGGAAGCCATTTTTTATTGCATAGCACTCATCCATTGTGGATCATCACATGCATCTTCAAAAGTAAGTGGCTCTTCATTACATGTTGCAATAAGAGAATAATCCACAAATTTACTTTATGCATGGTGAGAGCTTGATCTTGTTCTACCAAGTAAAGGTACACTCAATTTGCTCTCTTCCAAAGTTTGTTTCAGCCACTTTAGCATAGTTTGTGCACTCTTGATAGACATGTGCTCATTATGTAATACATCATCTTTTCTTGATACCGGGTACATACAATACATTTTTCAAGAGAATCACACCTCCATTTGCAGTCATAAGCTTAATTTCTCCTACTCCAATGATAGGATAAGAGGCATTGTTTGCACACACCTCTCCTCCTTTAGGTGCATTTTTCAAAGATGCAAAAAACCTTTTGCATGAATTTATGTGCTTTGAAGCACCACTATCAAAGAACCAATCCGAATCATCCTCACTCACAACCATTCATTTAGCATGCAAAGATGCATCATAATGACATGTAGCAACACATGCCCAAAAATCTTGAGCCATGTTAGTTTCATCATTCTTTGCATTTGCTGGATTTTCAGCAATAAACATGCCATATTCCTTCTTCTTTTCATTGTGCTTAGCAAGATTTCTACACTCATCAATAGTATGACCAGCCTTCCAACAATATTTTCATCTCTTCTTCTTTTGCAAATCATAATCAATAGATGAATGAGTGGAACAGGAAGGTTGAGGCTTTGGTTTTGATGAACCCAAAGTTGAACCATACTTGCTTTTCCTTTTTATGAGATAGCAAGTGCTTGTGTTCCCTCAATCAAACCACTCCTATTACCTCTAGATTTCTCTTCTTGCAAAAGAAGATACACAACCTCATCAAATGCATACATATTGGGATTCCCTTTTGCAACCAAACAGAGCATAGCGGCAAAATTTGAAAAGATTCTGATAATCCTTTCAACAATGTAGAGATGAGTGATGCATCTAGAATAATCTCATCTATCTTTGCCAATTACTCTTTCAAGTCATTGATGTGTGCCATACATACACATACACATACTCATTTTTAGCCATACATACATCCTCAAGTTGCTTCCTCAAGTATGCAACACATGTTTTATTATGCATGACATACAAAGAAGTAAGAGTGTCCCATGCCTCTCTTGATATATAATGATTGAATGTGTGGAACTATATGATGCTTCATAGAAAACGCAATCAATGCATGAGCTTGAACATCTTTTCCATCCTATCTAAGTTGCTCCTATGTCGGTGGATAAGGAGAAACCATTGTACTTAAGTAAGAAGCTCCATTTGTGACAGTGGATTGAGAAGCAGAAGAACCTACGGGTCTTTGATCTACATTTGCCACTATGTTCAAAAGTTGTTTTGCAACAAGAACATGCTTCATCATGTAAGACCACATTGGATAGTTGGTCGCATCAAGCTTATCTTCAGCTTGAAGCATGCCAAACAAGTCACTGTTGCCTGCCATTTCACTAAAGAACAACAATGTGATAAAATCTTTACTTCCACGAAAGCTGAAATGAATGCTAAAATTTTAGCTCACAAACCATCACTCTGATGACAATTTGAATTGCATGAATGGATTTGGTGAATATCATGACACCTACCAAGTATCACAATATTTACTCAATTTTGCAAAGCGTCATGGAACAAATATTGTGACACTTTTGAGGCAGCACTTTCTCCATGTATCATGAATTTCAAATTTTGTCAATTTCAGGTATCATCTTTATAAGTATCATTTCTTTCATATGTCACTGACACTTATCAAGTATCACAATACTTATCAAATATTGCCTATCTTTGTATTTTTTTGGAAGACTTTGAGGGCCTAGGAAAATATAGACTTAGGGGCAATTGAGAGGATTTGGAACAAATAGAGGCTCCATAAACCCTCTTATCATGTTTCGACTCCTAGGAGCCTGATTTGACATACCTTTTTTTATCAAATATCTGTTTTTTGAGCTCCAAAGATCATGAAAAAATTTGTTATGAATCCTACAAGATCATAACTATTTTTTCTTAAAAATGATATTCTTATTTTAAGAAATGATTTTTGAAGTTGAGCTTTGGATTATACAAGGGATTCAAGGGAGTCTCTAGAGAATTTTCACCAATACAAGGGGGCAAAAGCTGACAACCAAAGAACACGACCCCTAGTCACATTTGAAGATTAAAGGGCTTTGAGGGGTAGACCACCTCTAGGGATAGGGGACCTGTGTCCTCCATTATAGATAGTATTTTATGATATCTAAAACATTCACTAAGAGTCCTATCATATAAAAGTATGGCATTCTTATTCTTACAAAGGTGTATATAAACTTGTAGTAGGTTTTTCTTGAAATTGTATAGTTTCATTGCTTAATTTATGAGAAAGAAGACTTCAAAAGAGCCCAGTACGGTTTGAATCATACCAACCACTAAGTATGGCTCTAATCCTCTTAGTCTATAGGAGGGATGTTATAGGCTCAATTAAGAGCATCTATGAGATGTGGAGTGAATCCAAGAGTGAACTAGAAACAATGGCCTCACCAAGTTCTAGAGATATGTAAAATTTGGATCCCAACTTGAAAGAAGATTGGATTTCAAAGGTTGGGGAGTACCAAATAAAAATCAAAGAAGATTGGAGTTCAAAGGTTGAAGGAGAGTACCAAATCACATTAATGCATTAGGAGCCACCATCTACATGTTGGTGTTTATGGTCTACAGAAGCACACAAACTGCACAAGGAAGAAGAAGAACCTTGGAGAAAAACACAATACAAAATGTATTACCAAGTGAATGTAAAAATGTACGAGACATGTTAAGATTAATGTGTATATACAAGTCAAGTGAAAAAACTCCTAATGAGGGAAAAAGTTCCCCAATGATCCTAGTTTTGTTCACAAATATCACTATCGAAATACATCAACAAATTCCCCTTGGGAGTGATGCGATGAACAATAAGTTGGCACTCATGTAGAAGGAAGTGTCAACCTATGTGTAAAGAAAACAATCCACAAAAGGAAGTAAGTCGAGAGCTTTGCAAAAACCTTCAAAATTCTCCCTAGGTAGAGTCTTTATAAAAGCTATGCAACATTATATTGTGTGGGCATATAATCCAAATTGATATCTCCAATAGAGAGTCTCTCCTTGTCATAATGGTATTGCACCTCAATGTGCTTTGGACGAGCATGGAACATAGGGTTTCTCACAATTGCCAATGTTCTCTAACTCTCAATAAACATGGTGGTGGTAGAAGATTGACCAACACCCAAATCAAACAAAAAGCATTTGATCCACAAAGACTCAATAGTCATTATCAAAGCTTTCCTATACTCAATCTCACAACTAGAAATGACCATAGTTCATGCTTCTTCCTCAAACAAGATATGCATGAGCTACAAATCATGAAGCAAATACCACTTATGGGAAAATGAGGGTCATAGAAACCAATTGAGTGTGATTCAAAAAAGCATGTAAATCTAGCAATAATGATTCCCCTTGGAATAGAAAAATCCAAGTATCTAGGTACCACTCAAGTAGCAAAAGATGCACTTAACTGTCTGCGAATGTTGACATTTGGGAATGCATAAATTTGTTCATATCAGAGATAGAAATTGAATATCAGATCGAGTTATGCATAAGAAAATTAAGCATCTAACAACTTGTGCATACAAAAAAACATCAAATGCATCTGCAACATCATGGAGACTGAACTTTAAACTTGTTTCCATAGGAGTGCCAATATGCTTGTAATGTTCAAGACAAAAACTCTGCAATGATATGCCAATAAATTTTATTTGAAACAAAGTTATTCCCCCATCAACTTGGATAAATTCGATGCCTCAAATTTGACATTTCAAAAGATACATGAAAATCAGCCTTAAATTCAATAATATGCTTCTCATTAGGAGCAATCAGCAGCATATCATCAACATATACAACAATGATCAAAAGTACATCATCTCCATGCTTAACATATAAGGTGGTCTCAGTTGGATTGATGTCAAATCCATTTGCTAGCAAGTAAACATCTATCTTTGCATATCAAGCACGTGGTCCTTACTTCAATCCATACAATTCCTTTTTCAACCTACACACTTTGCTTTCATACCCTTTCTGTGTAACATGACCTAGATGAAATACATATGCTTCTTCATGTACATCACCATTCAAAAATGAAATTTTAATGTCCAATTAATGTACATTCCCAAACCATGACAAGATGCAAGTGCATAGATGCTATGAGCATTTGTCATTCGGCATGTGGGAGCAAATTCTCATCAAATTCAATGCCTTTCTCTTCAACATAACCTGTGGCATTAAGCTTACCCTTATATCTATCAGTTGTTCCATCAGCCTTATATTTCAACTTGTATACTCATTAATGCCAATCACCTTTTTTCCTAAAGGAAATCATAGAAAGGCCAAGTACCATTCTTCATAATAGCATCATTTTTTATTGCATAGAAGCCACCCAAATTTTTGAATTTTGTGCTTCCTCGAAATAAATAGGCTCATTCTCATCACAAAGACTAGAGATAGCCATTGCATAGCAAGCTGGTGCAAAGGAAGCACTATGATGGCCTAAATGAGTACAATATAACAAATGTGAATCTAATTTCCTATCTCTCAAAGTTTACACCATCCGTTTAGGCATAGTTTCTTGCCTCTCCTATGTCAGTGTTCTCATCCATAAGAGCATCATGTAAATCTGCATCAGAAGTGGAGTTGTTTGCATTATCATTTGAAACCTATAAAGGTTGAGAAATTGACTCACTTGGACTAGCACTTGACTATCCACTTGTAAAAAGAACCAAAAAAAATACATACACATTCTTTGACCTAATTTATCTCTCATTGGTACATGAAAATAAAGTTTGAAGTGCATCTTCCATGAGAACAACATCATAGCTAATGAGAATGCATTTAGTATGAGCACGATACAAAGAATAACCTTTGATTTCATAATTGTACCCAACAAAATATGTCTCACTACTTCATGATTTAATTTTTTATGTTGTTCTTTAGGCACTAATGCATATGCAAGACAACCAAAAACATGAGGATGAACAATATATGGCTTGTAACCATGCTGTAGCTCAGTGATGAGTAGCACCTCCTTTAATGTCAATCCGGGAAGACATGAGGATGGTATGAAGACCACGAGCAAGTGGAAGCACAAGTGCGTGAGTGAGAAGCACACAAGCATGCACACACATACACACACACGCGCACACACAGTAAGAACAAAGAGAGTAAGACAATGGAATCTCTTCTATTGCAAGAAAGTTCTCATACCAGCTCAAACTACAAGAAGCTAACCCAAAAATGAGCTCTCTAGCTCTATTTATAGTTCTTGACTAGCTTTGGCCCTGTTCAGACCTAGTGTCCGGCCTAATTAAAAATTAGGTTCCGGGGCTTATTTGAGGGCCCAAACAAGATCTAAAAATTATGAAAATTGGCAGGCAACTACATCTAAGGCTCCCCAAGCTCGAGGACTCCTCGGCTTGTACAAAATGGAGCTACAAAAAGGTGAAAAGATATTTACAAGGGTTTGTAGTGATGAGAATCACTTTAGAATGATGTTGGGGTTTTTTTGGAAAAAATGAAGAGTAGCCTCAGTGCTAGATCTGCATATGTGTCCATACTTGCTTCTTCCCGCATCCTGTCAACACTCTCCCCCCCCTAGGGTCTGTCGCCTCTGACAGACCTCTTTTCCGCTGTTTGATCAATGTACTTTTGCAGGAGGTCCGTTGCCACTTCGTGTTCTTTGATTTTTAAACCTCTGATTAGATCTCGTTGTAAGGCCTCCCAATCCACTGTACCAGGCATGTCAGGTTGTGGCATCGTGTAAAGCTCGGAGTGCATTGTTTGCTCACATGCAAAGAGATGGAGTAGATGCGTAGGCCATGGCGCAAATACCTCTGAATGTGCTTCCCAAAACCCCGTGGTGAACATGTCGTCAAATGTTTGCTTGTAGCAGGCAGGGAGGTATCTTATGCGTGCATGCCATGCGTAAGCCACTCGTATGCTCGGGGTTGTGCTCATATCATATAGCAGGTCGTAGTTACCATTGATAAACCCTGGAATAGGAGGTTGAATATGGCATACATTGCGAAAAGTTTTTAGTACGACCTGCATCATGTCGAGGATCTTGAGCATCATCTGGGCAGCGACATCTGGCATCGGGTGGAGGCGTGGTATCCAGTGTCTGATGGTTGCAATCATGTATGACATTGTAGGAGTACCGGTTGGGGGGGCGATAGCGGGGTAATTGAGCCATTCTTTACAGTTGGCGTTATTCTGAACCTTGATGGCAAAAGCTTTCCATGATCTGCGTCTTTGCACTGGCCCAAAACACGGATTGTACTTCAAATGCATGGGGGCATGATCCCATGTTCGAAGCATTTCTGGATAAGTTTCTAGTAACTTTTGCCTCCACGTTGGTTGGAATATGGCCCCCTTTCGTGCCGCTTCTGGTATGTCTTCTGGTTCGAACTGTGTGGCAAATGTTGGGCATTTGTTGGTGACTCGTTTGATTTCGGCATTGTAGTCAGCCAACAATACAAAATAGGGCTTGTATTGCAATTCTGAGCTAGTGATCAGGCGTCTAGGAGTGAGGTGCCTGAAGTATTCTGAGTGAAGGATGGTGTCCTCAATGGCCTTCATTGCCAGCATCTGAGTGGATATCCGCTCCTGATGAGTTTTCCCCATCTCCTCGACTTGTTTCATCCATGCCGATGGGGGTTCCTCATAGGTATCTTGACCTTCTTCTGTTACGCGTCCACCTGGAAGTGGTTGAGGCTCGTAGTTGTCGTCGAATGCTTCCTCCACTGGGATGGTCACTGCTTCTTCTTCTGACGGTGGCTCTGGGGGGGAAGGGGGTCGTTCGTACTGCATCAACTTCAGCTTTAATTCTGCGATCTGCTGCTGTAACTCCAGCACGTCATTGGGCGTTGAATGTTCAGGTTCGGTTGAAGTAGTAGCGTCTGTCATTTCTTTATGTTCTTGTCGGTGTGGTGTAGACTCTTGGGGTCTCTGTACATCCTTTAGCTGGTCGGCAAGCTGATCGTGTGCTTCTAATAGACTGGCATACGTTTCCAATATTTGTTGTATGCTCTCTGAGGGGACCGCTTGAAATTTGACCGGGTCTATGGGAGCCCCCGGGTTGTTCTCCATGGCAGCCTCGAGGTTCTCTTGGTTTTGTTGTTGAAGCCGCCTATTCTCTTCTTGCGCTGCCGCCAGATGTCGTCGTAGCAAAGCCATGTTTCGTTGAAGCCGTGCATTGCGGCCCATTTGATCGCGCAGCTGTTCCTCCATGGCTTTGCTCTCTTCCATATGCTCTGCTTTGAGTTGCGCATTTGCCTGTTCGAGGGCAGAGATCTTGCGTTGTGACTCCGTATGAATGAACTCCAAAGCAGTGACACGCTCTTGGAGTGTCGCTGAGAGGGTGCAAAGCCCTTTGTTATTTTCTTCCAATAATGTGTATTCTTGCTTAAGCTGAGTGGCAGCTTCAAGCATCGTGTCGAGTGCAAGACTAAATGAGGTGGAAGATGCAGGGGGTTGGGAAGTGGGAATGGGAAAAGTGGATGTTGTGCCTACCGTGTGTGGAAGTGGTGCTGTGAGTGTAATAACCTGTGGTGGTGTTGTGAGGACAGTGGTGGTGGGTGATCCAGCGGATGGTGAGATGTCCATGGGATCGGACATGAGTGAGTGTGATTCGTGAAAGGTGAACACCGGGACGGTGGGTGGTGTGATAGTGGTGGCCGTGAATGTGGGGGAGTGAATTTGGGAATGGGATGTTTTCTTATGTTCCTCGACCTGTTGAAGAATGTTTACGAGGTAGGTCCAGAAGGAGGGTTGGGGGGTTAGTGTGGTGCTCGAGGCAGTTACAAGAGACGGGGTAGGTAGAGTTTGGGGGGGAGGAAATGGAGGGGTGGAGGGTAAAGGGAAGGGAAGAGTCTGACTAGTGACAGATGGTTGTCCAAAGGCATGGGGGAAGAAAGGGTGACCTAATTGAGGTTCGAAAGTCTGAGTGGCAGAAATGGATGAGGGTGAAGGAAGGAGAGTAGAAACGGGGGTGTGTACAATGGTCTCACTATAGGAGGAGAATGGTTGTGTAGAGAAACAAGTGGAGAGAGGCTCTGATGGTTGTATAGGAGATGATGGGGGAGATGGGGCATGCGTAACTTCTTCCGGTTCATCATTATGCCTTGGGCTAATCATGTGCACATCTTCTGACGTGGATGTAGCTAACGCGGTAGATACTTCCATCTGGATCATCTTTCCTTGTCGCGGCCGTGTGTCGATTCTTCTTTGATCATAAGCAGGGTTCTCTTGACAGACCATGGTTCTCAATGCTTCACTGATGCCACAGGTGTCCGCCAATAGATTCAGTGATTCTACAAACTGTGGGTCGATATGCTCTGACTGTAACATCTGGTTAACTAGGGCCCTATTTGCTTCTTCTGACATTTTATGGCGGCTTTGTACCTGCTTGATTGTCTGGTATAATCGTTTGAGTTGTGCCGTATATGCAGGGGCTTCGTCTTCACTCTCTTCTGGGTTATCCCTTGGTGCCTGCTCCTGAGCTTGTATGTTTGGACTTGGAGGAGGTTGTGTCACTCCTAGCTCCTGTACACTGCTCGTCTCACCTCGTGCATGTTCCCTTTGGGTAGAGGTCCCCGGATTGACATTGTCAGGGCAATCTTCACTGTCTGATAGATGAGCCGTCTGCAGAAATGTTTCAAAATCAAAATTTGGATCTTCGGTAAAATTGGCCATCGCTGCAAATTCTGCATCGGTAGGTAGCGGAGGGGCAGAGGGGATGGGCTGTACCACCTCTCGTGGTTGAGACTCCTGGAGATGAATTGTGATTGGTGCCACCGGGGCTTCCTCTCTAGTGGAGACTTCGGTAGTGGTTGCTGGAGGGATCAGGACTTGTGAAAGGGATCCACGCATTCTTTTTGCAGGCTGACTCCCTGACCTTCGCCCTTTAAACAACTCCAGATGTGCATACTTTAGGGCTCGAGCAACTGGCACATCATACGCCAGACATCTGTAGATGATTCTAGTCAACGCACAGCAACCATGTAGGGTGGGCTTCCTCACCCCTCGCTTGCCTGCCTCATATACCTGATCTAAGATCCATACTGGCAACTTAATGGGCAAGCTGCCGGTCTCTGCTAAGTACAGTCCGTACCATATCTTCTTGTGAGGCTGAGTGAAACGGTCTTGAGCTGGAAATGCGAAGTGCTGGAGGCACATCCGCAGAGGTATGGCGATGTTGGGGGTGAGGGCGCACATGTCTTTGAGCTTCTTGACTCTATTGCTTTTCATTGATTCTGGTATCAGGGGGTCGCGATCTGAAGGCACATGAGTGCCATACATTTGAAGGGCTTCCCTGATTAATGTTACATTTAGTTCAAACTTCCTCATCTCCTCCAGATTAGATAAGGAGGGCACCCAGAATGTGCCTGAATGATCTTTATCCCCGGTAGGTTTCATCGTAGCAATCAAGTAGTAACACCTGAGGAAGTCAGGTTTTGGTAGAGCTGCACTGAAGTAAGTTTGCAGTCCTGCCTTTCGCCAGATCTCTTGAAGGGGAGCTGCATTTTGTAAGGCCTCAAATTCTCTTGAAAAGAATTGGAAGGTCCACCAAACCCCTCCACACTCCATCTTGGACTCCCAGATGTGGTCCGCGTCTCCCAAATCCCCTGGCATTTCATTGAACCAGTGGGAGTGCCCTTTTACTCTTTCGGTTAGTCCACTGGGTGGATCTGGAATAGGGATTCTTCGCACATTCAAGAATTCTTCAGGTCTAGCCGTTGGTGGAGCTTCCACTGGCATGTCATCCCAGTTGATGGGGGCACCAGATCCTGCTTGAGAGCTTGTGCCTGCCGCGGTTGCCATGAGAATAGGTTGCTTATCTGCTGGAAGACGAAAGGCACATTAGTGTTGCATAGGAAACAAGATGTAATGGTGTTCCCTTCACAATACTAACATGACAATCCAGGAGGTCAGTAGTTAGTGGTGAGGTGTTTATGATATGTGTGAGTGGTGATTAAAGGTCAGTGTCATCCTAGATGCGTACTTTGGTTATGCAATGGACTCGAAATGCGTCTGTGTTAGTGTGGACAGATTTACAGAAGATGGTCAGGGGGTTTAGTACACAGTTTAACTCTCCACACTTTGATATAGGAGTCGTAGCTTTTAGAGCTAAGGACAGGTGAAGACGTTGGTCTGAGTGTGTGATGTGGTTGGGACCTTGTGGGTACCCATTTCCAGACATTCCTGGGGTTGATGGGAGTGTGGGCAGTGAGAGGTGTAGGTATCTTGTCACTTCCTGAGTTGTTGGCCGAGAGTGCTTGTGAGAGCTGCTTCATCCTTGTGTCTATAGTTGAAGTAATTTGGGCTTGTAAGCTAGCCTTGGGCACCCATATCTGTCTAGCATTAGGGATGGCCTTCATTGACCGCTTAGGGACCCAAATAGAGATGGTGTGCCTAGGGGTGATCCTAGGGGGCTTCTTAGCTTTGATCCTTGGTTGTGAGGCTCGTTTCTTGTCTCCTTGAGAATCTGCAATTGGAGCTGTAGATCTCCCATCCTTTCGTATCCAGGTCTGCTTCACGCCACGAGGTGCTCCATGGTGCGCAGGTTGGCGCTCCTTCCTCTTGATCAGTGGTCTCCCTCGTATAGAGTGATATTCGGTCCGTTCGTTTAGAATCTTCTGTGGATCAATTAGGAACTCCTTCTTGGCTCCTGAACCTTCAGTAAGGTTGACATTCCTCTGCACCATAGAAGTTTGGACAAGCACATCGTGGTTATCTTCATATGGATTCCTGGAGGGACCAGGAGTTGTTGCCTGTTCTATTGGTTGGAGTGCTCGATTTTCTAATTCAATCGTGAGACGGCTTTGGCCTACCCAAGCCTGAAGAAGTCCACTTCTTAGGTTCAGGTTGACTGCGTGATCATAGATCCAGTCTTGGCCCAATATAAGCGGTTCGGTCAGATCCTCGTCTTCACACACTAGCACTTTTACTGGCATGCGGACCTCTTGTATGTAGAGGGGAAGATCCACCTCTCCCATACAAGGGGTTTCAACACCTCCTAATCCTATCAGATATGCTTCTATGGGTTTTACCTTCAACTGCAGCTGCTGGCAGTAAGAAAACCGAACTGCACTTGTGGCTGCTCCTGAATCAATTAAAGCCCTCACGCTTGTTGTGCTTTCCTTTTGTCCTATGTCTAGGGTCAGAAAAGGTCGTCGGTCTACTATCTTATGGGTGCGTCCACCTGAAACCTCACACATGGCCATGGGATAGCCTGGGGATTCTTCAGTGTTAGTCATAGGCTGGTCTCTTCCTTGTCTTCTCAACTTCATTCGTTTAATACGTTCTAAGGCTTCTACCTGTGCTTCTTCTCGAATTCGCTTTTCCTCCTCTTTACGTTGCTTAGCAATATTGAGTCGGCTTAGCATCTCCTCCGTGAGGGGTTCCTGATACAGTTTGACTCTGCATCCGCTAATATAGTTTGGGAGGACATCCCCCTCTAAAGTGGCTAGTTGTACTGCTCCACTCGTGGAGATCCTATTAATGATCATAGGTCCGTAACCTCTTTTCTCTAGCTTTCTTGCGTGTTGTTTCAATGTGTAGACTAACACTAGATCTCCTGCTTTCAAGCCCTTATCCTTCACATGGGCATCAAAGTATGCCTTTTGCCGTTTCTTTGCAGCATAGATACCTGCTGCTGCTCGTAGCCTCGTCTCACCTAAGCGCTCTAGATCAAAGATCCTCGAGGACAACTCGTGTCCATTCCACTCATGCTCTTGTGCTACTCTTAAAGCTGGAATTAGGAAATCTAAGGGTAGCACCGCATTTTGTCCGAAGACCATCTGAAATGGGGTGGCATTGAGTACTGTTTTGTAAGCAACTCGGTATGCCCAAACAGCATGGTGAAGTTGTTTGTCCCAATCAGAGCGTTTATTATTGACCAGTTTCGTCAATACGTTACACAGGATCTTATTCGTGCTCTCGGCTTGTCCGTTAGCTTGTGGGTGATAGGGTGCAGACTTCTTATGTACCACCATGAATTCTTGAAGGAGATTTTCAATGACCTCATTCAAGAAGTGCGTCCCTCTATCACTAACTAACTCTATTGGTAACCCATATCTAGTGAACACATTTTCGAATAAGAATTTAGCCGTCGTTTGAGCATCATTCTTTGTCGTGGCTTTTACTTCCACCCACTTTGTAAGGTAATCTGTGGCCACAATAATGTATTCTGCATGGGAGTTCCTAGCTGGGGGGTTGATGGGACCTACAAAGTCTATACCCCACTTTGAAAATGCACGTCCTCCCATCATTGGCCTCAAGGGCATTTCATCTTTTCTTGTCGGATATTGGGCACGTTGGCATGTGTCGCAACTCTTCACATAGGTATGTGCATCCATATGAAGAGTGGGCCACCACAGTCCTGAAAATAGAATGGTCTTAATTACTCTGTCAGGCCCAAAGTGTCCACCTGCAACACCGCTGTGTGCCGTTTCTAAGACTTTCAGGTAATCTGATTCATGTACGCACAGTCTTAGGTAACCATCCTTGCCTCTTCTGTATAGGTTATCCCCTACTAAGGCATAGTCTTGAGCCTCTTGCTCCATGCTTCGTCTTCTTGCAAGACTAGCCTGATTGGGTAATGTTCCCGATCTTATGAACTCGACCAGTGGAGCACTCCAATCTGGGATTAATGACATGTGATAAAGAGTGGCATGCTCCACTGGGGGTCTCTCCTGGCACTCTGGACAACTCTGGATCCACTCTTGTACTTCTTTGTCCATGCTAGGCCAATACACTCCTAAGCGTTTTAGATTCTGCAAGGTTCGTTGTTTAGAGTAGTGATTCCCTAGAGGTCCCTCATGGGCTTGTTGCAGCCAACTAGCATGTTCATCCTCCTCGACACAACAAGCTAACACCCCTTCTGTATCTTGCTTGTACATACTTCCAGCCAAGATTTGATACTTTAATGATTTTACAATTTCCTCTTTGCTTGTCTTAACATTTTTGTTTGCAGGCCCGAAGGTTAGGACTGGTACCAACTTATTTGCCCATTTAGGTACAACTTCTAAATTGAACAGATAAGCATCGGGCAACTCATCAGACACTCCTTGCGGTGGCTCTCCTGAAGTGATGCGAGAAAGATGGTCAGCCCTAAGATGGGTTCTACCTTTCCTGACAACCACTTCAAAGTCGTATTCCATTAGTAAGAGGAACCATCTTACTAAGCGGCCTGTATTGCAAGGTTTATTGACCAAATATAGTAACGCTTGATGATCAGTGAAAAACTTGAACTTGTTGGCCAATAGGTAGTGTCTGAACTTCTTCACAGCATATATCATGCCTAAGCCTTCTCTCTCCGTTGTGGTGTAATTTCGTTCAGCTGCATTTAATTGCCTACTAGCATAGGCTATCGGCAAATCTAGGTTTCCTTCACCTGTGGGTTGTGCTAGCACACATCCTATTGCATGATTGGAGGCATCTACATGGACATGAAAGGGTTTGCTCCAATCCGGAGTAGTCAATATTGGTGCTGTGCACAAACGTCTCTTCAGCTCATTGAAGGAAGTCTCGCATTCCTCATTCCATTCAAAATTCGTTAACAGCCCATAAAGAGGTTTAGCTATGATGGCATACATATGGATAAATCTACGATAATATCCACAATGGCCCATAAAGGCTTGTACCTCTTTCACATTTCTTGGTCTGGCCAACTCTGCTATTGCTCTCACCTTGTCTTCGTCTGTTGATATTCCATTCTTCGAAACAATGTGACCTAAGATCTTACCTTGGCGTACCATGAACACACACTTCTCTGGATTCAGACACACTCGATAATCTCTACACTTGTTGAAGATTTGCCTAAGTTCAGGAATGTGGTACCTTCTCTCTTGGGAATGAGCGCACAAATCATCCACATATACTTCTAAGCTCTTTCGCAAGAACTCTTTGAAGACATGACACATGAGTCTTTGGAATGTTGCAGGTGCATTGGTGAGCCCAAATGGCATCACTCGGAATGCAAAGATCCCCCATTCTGTGGCAAAGGCCGTTTTGTGTTGATCTTCGGGGGCAATGGCTACTTGGTTGTAACCTGAAAATCCATCAAGGAAGCTGTAAACTTCCTTGCCTGCAACACGCTCCAAAAGATGTTCGGTGATTGGAAGAGGATAACTATCTCGGATCGTAGCGGCATTAACTTTTTTAAGGTTAATGCACACTCGCAATTTCCCATTCTTCTTGGGCACCACTACGATAGGGGACACCCATTCAGTATGCTCAATCTCATAGATGAATCCGGCTTCAATCAGCCTGTCAATCTCCTCTTTTATTTTGGCCGCATAATTGTCATTATATGTGTAGGGCTTTTGTTTGGTGGGTTTAGCATCGGCGGTCATCGGAATCGTATGAGAGCAGATTCTGGATCTACTCCTTTCAAGTCTCTATAATGCCATGCGAACACATCCCTATATTCCCTTAATAGGGCTACGAGCTCTGCTTCTTCTTCTGCACTTAGGTCATCTCCTATGTACGTACATCGTTCTTCGTTCCCTTCAATGGTCACTACAATTTTTTTGGTCTTTTCTTTATTGTCATATGCTTCTCCTATAATGGCCTCTCTCTTAGGCATTCGTACCAAAATTTTCCGGTCTTCCACTTCATATTTCTTGAAATTTTCTGGTACTTCAAACAATGATTCTTCCTCTTCTGGTCTTACTGCTTTCCTTTCCTTTTTCTCTTGACTTCCTTCACTTCCTTTCTTTGAATTTATCGTTTTAATACTCGCAAGGGGTTCTTCTTCCTTTTGGGTTAACACTCCTATGTCTTCTAAGTAGTGTTCCTCTGAGTCAAAGTAAGTATCCATCACAATGGATTCTAGATCATCGTCACTCTGTTCTTCTTCCATGGACTCACTAGGATCACACTCTTCCAACAAGGGCTGACACATGAACACTGAAATGTCATAACCCTCCTCATCACAATGAGGTGTCCATTGTTCTTCATTGACTGCAATGTCCATGGTAGCTAAGATTTCTGCCCAACCATGAGGCTCAAATTCCTCATCTGGAAATATCATCGGTGTATAGGCTGGGTCTTTTATTGGTCTATCTCCTAGGGGATTTCCTTCTTCTCTCGCTTTTAGGCGCTTTTCCTCTTCCTCAGCGACCTTGCACATCCACAAGTGAGTATCTTCATGCAACCACGATGGTTCAGGTGAACTTCCAGAATGCACGGAGATAGAATCTTCTTTCGCTTTGTGGATAGGATTCCACTGTAGGGGTGGTACATCTCTGAAGGTGTGATCCTTCAGATTGACCTTGGTGGTGACCCCTAAGTGCTGTAAGTACAAGGAGTTGGTTCCCCAATCCTGTACTATTTGCAATTGTCGTAGGAAAGGTCTTCCTAGGATCATCTCGTAAACATTATTCTTCTCAAAGTCACATATAGCAAACGTATGTTCAAACTCCACACCACAAGTGGTTAGAGTTATCCTTTCAAGCAATCCGAGAGGTCTTTCAAAATGACCATCTGCCATTTGAAGTTTCATTCTCGTTGGTCTTAAGGTGGGTTTGCCCCATCGCTTCCATAGGGAGATGGTCGCGATAGCAACTCCGGCACCCGAATCCACGATTGCTTTGGTTGTGTAACCCTGATAGGTGATCGGAAGATAAGTGTTACCTTCTTCACCTTCGCTCATGTCTCCTATCTTGTCGAGAGGTATCTCAGGAACTTTCTGCTTAGAGCCTACTTTTGGTATATTGGATTCAAGTTCTGGAACCTGATCCTTCACATGATTCCAGAGCTCCGGTTTTGCCTTGAGCAGCTCCTCTACAGTGAGGTGACATTGAACCTTAGTGTTTTTCACAACATCAGTGTTCCTGGGAATCACTGAGTCTTCGTTTCTTACCAATATCGTGGGCGCTCTGATCTGGAGAGATTCAGATTCCCATGGGCCTGTGAAATGAGGCAACTCTTGTAAAGAATTAGATTCAAAATCTAATCTCTCATCCTCTTGTTGCTCTGCTTGATCCCCATAGATAGAGGGAATGTCTTGGGGAAATTGATCATGAAGGTCATCAATCTCAGGAATAGGAGGGGAATCACCCTTTTCCTTGGCCCATTTCTCTTCTTGTATTTCCCGCAAGAACTCTGGAGAGTACTGTTGTATTGAAGGAGGTATTCCAGCATCCGTAGAATTAGGAACATAAGCTACCATTTGTGGTGAGCGTCCTCTTTCAACGACTGGTTGAGCCTGTGGAGGTAAAGAAACTTGTGATTTGTTTACTAACTGCTCTAATCTTTCTAGTAAGCCTTGGAAATGCAAGTCTGGCTTGACAGGGTTTGTCTGATTGAACTTTTGGCTAGTCTCAAGTATAGCTTGAGCTTGTTCTACCATTTTAATGCACATCTTCATTCGTTCAATCTCTAAGTCGGCTCTAGGGTAACTCCGGTCTAGGTTTGCAGCTGTTGGCCCTTCTTGAAGTCGAGCCTGGTAGGCCTTGAACATCATGTCCAAGCCTTCAGGAGTGGGGTCAGCTAATACTGATCCTACTCGGGGTGGTGGGTGGGTTACGTGGGGTGTATTAGATGGTGGAGGAATGGAGGGTGATGGGGGAGGTAATGGTGGAAGTGTGTGGGAGTGCGGTTGAGATGTGATCTCTGTGAGTTTTGCCTTGGTTTCTCTCAAGCTTTCTTCGAGTTCGTTTATCTTTTTTGCCCATTGCCTCTTCATCCTTTCACGACTCTCCTTCCAGGCTCTAGTCCTCTTTTTGGTTATGCTCTCTGTCTCACTCACTTCAGGGCTCTGTTCGGGACCAACACCTTGGTGTTGTTGAAGTGCCTGGGCTCTTGTGATCACCTGCACAGGTGCAGTGGAAGTCACGCTTCCTATGGAGTCTACTACTAATCCCACAACGTTGATAGGAGTGATCTTAGGCATGTTGTTGGGGTTTTTTGGGCAATCTCGTAGGAGATGCTCTTTCCCGCAGTCTTGGCAAAAGCCCTGAATGGTCACTGGTTGAGGTAGTGTAGGGACAGGTAGTGGACAGTCACGTACAAGGTGATCTCCCTGACATCTGAAACATGGCCCTCTAGGAAATGGGGGTCGTACCTGCCTAGGTTGCGGTCTGGAGTTGGGGTTTGTGTACATGACATTAGAATACTCCGGTTCCCCGCTATTTTCACTTGGGTCCTCATAGTAGTATGACTCGTTATGCTCGGGTGACTGCATGTAGTAAGCCTGTGGGCTATCAATATGTGCGGAGTCAAAACTATGGTCACTGGGGTCACTGTCTGATAGCAATGGGGTGACCGGGACTATGGCTCTATTCGGATTTTCTTCAGTAGAGGCGTACTTCACTGGGATCACATTGGTTGGAGTAGGGGGTTGTTGCACTAGGACTGGTTGCGGTCTCTGCTGCCCTTGATAAGGTGGCTGATAAGTTTGTTGCGGTCTGTTGTATTGTGGCGATGGGTACTGATTCTGGTATCTCCCCTGTTGTGGATATGACTGAGGATAATTTTGCCTAACAGTTTGTTTGTTATATGGACAGTCCTGTGCCGAGTGATTGGTGTACCTGCGCTCTATGGTGCAGTACTGGCCACTAAGGTTCGCCTGAGGTTGGGCCATAATGGGGCATACACTTGCCATATGTTCGCCGCCACAATTGTAACACCGCTTAACTGGGGCAAATCTCGGAATTTGCTTACTAGAGACACCTAGTTTTTGGGCTACCTTCTCTGCAAGTTCCTCGATGGATGTGGATTGACCTGATGTCTGTTTACTAGAGCTATCAGAATCCTTATAGATTTTTGATAGTTCTAACTCTTCACCTAGATTGTCCTCAATGTCTATGCACATGCGCACGCACTCCTCTATCGTTCTAGGGTCCTTCAGGTACACATATGACCTGAGCTTAGTGCTCAACAATCCATCTAGGAACAAGGCCACTTGTTTGGCTGGTGTGGGTAACTCTGGCATAGGGCATCTCTCCAGGTACTGTCTAAATCTTCTTCCAGCTAGTCTGACCGTCTCTTGAGGTGTTTGTTTGAAGCTATGAATTAGTGAGGAGGTGTTATGCCTGATTCCACTCTTAGAAAACTCGACAATAAAGGCCTCTAAGAGTTGGTCTATGTTTCTGAAATGCCTCTCATTCAGTGGTTGGAACCAAGTGAGGGCAGTGTTCCTAAGGGTTAGACCGAAAGCATTATATTGTGTGAATAGGTCCTCCACTTGTTCAGCTTTCAACACTTGTCGAAATTCGGCCACATGGTCATAAGGGTCTCCCGTGCCATCGAAATAATTCTTCATGGACTTCACAAGTTGGGTTGGTCGTAGGGTCCTAGTGTGTTCTCTCGGCCTTGGCAAAGGAAAATCATCAATGTCCCGGTGATTCCAAGGGGTTCTATGTCTCTCAGTTTCTACTCTATTCCTTTCTGTTCCCGTTCTTTCTCTTCCCAGGGATTTGGCAAAACTTACCTCAGGTTTGTCTCTACCTCTATCTCTTTGAGCGCCATGAGCGAGGGAGGTCCCGGTTCCTTGATGACCAAAGGATACATTAGACCTTGGTTGGGGAAAAACAAATTCACCCTTCCAAGTGTAGGCGTGTCTGCCCTGCTCAGTGACCACGAAGATTCTCTCTGATGCAGTGTCTAGGTAGGTTACTTGGCCTGGACTATCAGGGTCTTTAAACTCGTAAATTGTGAGGGTGTTCCCCTCCTGAGGTTGAGAAGTTCTATATCTCCAAAAAGCCTCATCGGTTTCCCGATTTAAAAGCAGATCTATGCTTTTATTATCTTGTGGAATCCACTCAGGAGTCATGATTCTGGTCAAGACGGACTTACCGCGGGGAGTTCTTGGCTCTCTCTCTAAGTTCCCTTGCTCTATATCTCCTATGTCGGCCTCCGCAATCACATTTCCAAACTCATCAGTTCTATCGGGAAGAGTGGTGACTACATATATAGTCCCCTCTTTATCTAGGTATGCTCCATTCTCAAACTTGACTACCGGGTGGTCTATTCCATGGGGTTGGTCGGGGTTCTTAATCTGGACCACTGATCTTCTTAGTCCGTCTTCGTAGATGCGAGCACCTATACGATTCGTCCTGATATATTCCAACTGAGTCTTATAAGGCCCCTCTGGCTTTTCTAGATATGCCAACCCTGAACTACCTACTGATCTCTCCATGTGATAGGACATCTCAGAATCACTTGTTTCTGATCTGGCAGTGTATGGATAATCACTCAACTGCTGGGCCCAAGACCTGGCAGTGTGATTGACACTAGCTTCAGAAGACCTGAGGCTTTGTCTGTCTCGGCCTAAGTGTCTGCCTGATCTAAGGTTCATATGCCTGATTTATTCACCCCCTGGAACCCAAGCACACTCTCGTTGCAGGTTGATTTTGCCCCAATTACTTTGTTCTTTTTAGTTGGATAGTATGTTTATGGTCTTGTCTGCAATTGCGTCGTCAGGAGTACTTAAATGAATTTCCGCACTTGATGAGTGATCGATTCCCGTTTACCTTTTTGTCCCTTAGTGTTTTCGCACTTAAGACCTATTTATTTTCTTGCACTTGGTTGATTAATTCTCTTGGACTTACTTCGTGCCTAACGTTGCCCTAGTTAATTACCACACCTAAGTCGTACTTAGCCTAGGCTAGGAATTGACAAAGGGGGGTTATGAGATTTTCCAACCTCAATCCGCTGGTTGACCCGACAGCTATGCAAGCCCAGGAAGCCTTCTCCCAGGCCCGGTACTCACCCTTGCTAGCTTGCTTTGATTGCCTTGAGTGCCCACAAAGTTCCTGCAAAAAACTCACCAGTTAGTATAGCTTTATTGCCACAAGTATTTGAAAGACCTGCTTCACTAATTTTTAACCCCCTTGGGTAGCTCACTGTACCCCCTGTCTCTGAGGATCACTTAGTCCCACCTATCTCGGGTTTCTATGCTTTTTGCCCCCTACCACGGTTCTAAGTTTTACCAATATGTCAAACACCAAGCTCACTACCCTTCAACCACTCAAAAAATTATCTCTCAATTTTCATGCGTTAATGGCCGTGTATCGCGATAGGTCGGGTCGGGGTGTCGCGATAGCTCGGAGTGTCGCGATACCTTGAGGTGTCGCGATAGCTCGGAGTGTCGCGATACCTTGGGGTGTCGCGATAGCTCGGAGTGTCGCGATACCTTGGGGTGTCGCGATAGCTCGGAGTGTCGCGATACCTTGAGGTGTCGCGATAGCTCGGAGTGTCGCGATACCTTGGGGTGTCGCGATAGCTCGGAGTGTCGCGATACCTTGAGGTGTCGCGATAGCTCGGAGTGTCGCGATACCTTGGGGTGTCGCGATAGCTCGGAGTGTCGCGATACCTTGGGGTGTCGCGATAGCTCGGAGTGTCGCGATACCTTGAGGTGTCGCGATAGCTCGGAGTGTCGCGATACCTTGGGGTGTCGCGATAGCTCGGAGTGTCGCGATACCTTGGGGTGTCGCGATAGCTCGGAGTGTCGCGATACCTTGAGGTGTCGCGATAGCTCGAGATATGGCGAATTTTCCTGTTCTATCTAGGGTTTCTAGGAGCTCTAGGCTTGCGCAATGCCGTGGTGCACTCAGAATCGTGAGAGGTCGAGCTTTTCGGAGTGTCGCGATAGCTCGAGCTCAACGCCTCGGGGACTGTGTAGGCAGTTTCTGTACCTGCTGAGCTGGCTGGAGATGGTGATGGAGCTGGTACCTGCAAAAAACATGCAAAAAACACACAAATGCTAACACACACAATCGCTCTCTCTCAAACTCGCACACAACAAATGAGGGAAAGGAAGGGAAGAGGGGATATGTAGTGGGGAAGGAGGTGGAGGTGGAGATGGAGAAAAATCAGAAATTTACCTACTACTTACCATTCCAACGCGTCCTCTCTACGTCTTACCATCACACGCTCGTCCTCAAAGCTCGATCCCCGGCAACGGCGCCAAAATTTGGTGTAGCTCAGTGATGAGTAGCACCTCCTTTAATGTCAATCCGGGAAGACATGAGGATGGTATGAAGACCACGAGCAAGTGGAAGCACAAGTGCGTGAGTGAGAAGCACACAAGCATGCACACACATACACACACACGCGCACACACAGTAAGAACAAAGAGAGTAAGACAATGGAATCTCTTCTATTGCAAGAAAGTTCTCATACCAGCTCAAACTACAAGAAGCTAACCCAAAAATGAGCTCTCTAGCTCTATTTATAGTTCTTGACTAGCTTTGGCCCTGTTCAGACCTAGTGTCCGGCCTAGTTAAAAATTAGGTTCCGGGGCTTATTTGAGGGCCCAAACAAGATCTAAAAATTATGAAAATTGGCAGGCAACTACATCTAAGGCTCCCCAAGCTCGAGGACTCCTCGGCTTGTACAAAATGGAGCTACAAAAAGGTGAAAAGATATTTACAAGGGTTTGTAGTGATGAGAATCACTTTAGAATGATGTTGGGGTTTTTTTGGAAAAAATGAAGAGTAGCCTCAGTGCTAGATCTGCATATGTGTCCATACTTGCTTCTTCCCGCATCCTGTCAACACATGCGAAGCCTAATATGGAGTGATGCACTACAATGCCTTGGTAGGAGACTTGTTAAGTACATATGTTGCACACATAACAGCCTCAAGCCAGAAGCTATGTCGTAAAGCTAGAATTTTGACCATACACCTTGCGATTTCTATGAGAGGCATATTCTTCCTTTTAGCAATGCCATTTTTCTGAGGTGTATATGGCACTCTATACTTATGTTTTTATCCCATGCTCAACTAGGAATGCATTAAGCTCAAAAGACATATATCCCCTCCTCTCTCGATCAAAATGAAGGGTGCCCATTTTACATGCTGACAGATTTTAAGCCATAAACAAAATTATTTAAAGTAAATAAACACCTCTAGATTTGCTTTTGATGGATAAAACCATGCATGATTGAAAAATTCATCAATCAAAGTCATGAAGTAAAAGTAATTACAAATGAAAGTGTATGCATAGGACCACATGTATCATTATGAACAAGCTACAATTTATGTGCACCTCTAATTTAACCATCTTTTGGGAAGGAATAGTGTTGTATTTTACCCAAAATACAACATTCATAGACATGTTTAGAAGGTGCCTCAATTTTGGGCAAATAAGACACCATTTTAGATTTCAACAAGCTTAGCAAACTTGCAAAATACAAATGACCAAAGGGTGCATGCCAAAACTTTGCATATGAGATAGCTTGAGAATCATGGACTACACATGCTAAATCATTAACATATTTTGCATAATTAATGAGCTTGTATATCCCATGACATAAAAGGCTAGAAGCAATGATAACATTACCGTTCGTGAGATCATGAATTGTACATTGTCATCAACAAATTTGGCAACCAAACCAATCTTGGCTAGTGTTAAAACTAATAATAATTTGTTTTAATCCCTAGCACATATAAGGCATCTAACAATGTGAAAGAACAACCATCAATAGTAGTGAGGATGATCTTTCCAATTCCCATGACATGATAAGAGGACTTATTAGCACATGTGATACAATTCTTTGTAGGAACAAGCTCAAGTTAAGTGAAGAAACTGCATTGCAAAGTAATATGTTTGGTTGCACCACTATCAAAGTACCAAACATTCGAGTCTACAACATACATATATTGTTCATGAGAACATGGGTCATACTTGCAAGAAATAGTGAATGCCCATTCCTCACCTTGAACACAATTGTAGACTCTATTTCATGTCTAGATGCCTCTACAACAACCATTCCAGCCTCTTTCTTCTTTGCTTCCTTTGCAACCAATTTAGGACAACTCTTTATGACATGAAAATTCGCCTTACTTGTGCTTTTCTATTTTCTTATCATCTTTCTATTCTTTCTTTGATAGTGTAACATTAGCAGATTTCTCCTTACTAGTAGATGAGATCATACCTTTGCCCTATAGTTTGATCTACAACGTGCATAACTGACTTTTTTATGCCCTAGACTGACTTTCTTGTAGCAAAATAGAGACAAAATCCTTAAAGCTTAAGCCATTTAGATTTCCTTTCATCATCAACCAAAGAGTATAAGTGAAACTCTTATAAGAATCTGGAAGACCATTAAAAATAGTAAACACAAGTGAACTATATGGTAAGATTCCATCAACATGAATCAACTATACTTTCCAATATTTGATCTTTGTTTAAAATTTTTCTATTGAATCTCCTTCATTCATATGCTCACTCTCCAAATTTTTTTGTAGATAAGCAATAAGTGCCTCATTTCTTGCCTATTATAATGTTGTAAGAGTATCTAAAGCATCTTTTGTTATCTTGCAAGAGTGAATGTGAGGGACAATGGCATGTTTGAAAAACAAAGCTATCAATACATGTGACTGTACATCTTTGCCATCCCAACAAAGTTTTTCTATAGTAGATGCAACAAAAAGCATAGGACGACCAAGAAATTAAAGATCATCAAAATTCAACACCATCTGCATCACCTTTAATCATTGTGGTTGCAGGTGTAGTAGGATGTTTTTCAACACATTGCACAATACTCCACATGCCTCTTGCCACTAGCACATGATGCATCATGTATGCCCACAATGATAATTAGTACCATACAAACTTATCCTCAATAGCCAACATACAAAAATCATTGCTTTTGGCCATGGCCAATGAGAAATACACAGATGCAGAAAAATTGATTGTATAATAAAAAGTTGAACCGAAATACCTAGTCAAGCTCCACTACACGTGTAGTAGACTTTGACAGCTTGTATCGATGAACTGAAACATGTATATGTGTTTGGAACAAAAGGAATAAATTATCTGCACAATCATCATGATAGTGCATTTGGAGGCCAAAACAATCTCAAATCAAAATTTCAATGCCACACCCTCAATATGCTCAACAATTTTCATGTGGTTCTAAACCTTTGGCTAAAGGGGTGTCATCGATGCCCTAGAGAAAGTGAAGACCTCCTCTGATGCTAATTGTTGAGTTTGAGGTTTGTGGAAGCACATGAACATCATAAGGAGGAGGAAGAAGCTTGGAGAGAAACACAATATAGAATGTAATACAAAGTGGATGTAAAAAGATACATGACCCATTACATTAGGCAGAAAAATTGATTGTATAATAAAAAGTTGAACCGAAATACCTAGTCAAGCTCCACTACACGTGTAGTAGACTTTGACAGCTTGTATCGATGAACTGAAACATGTATATGTGTTTGGAACAAAAGGAATAAATTATCTGCACAATCATCATGATAGTGCATTTGGAGGCCAAAACAATCTCAAATCAAAATTTCAATGCCACACCCTCAATATGCTCAACAATTTTCATGTGGTTCTAAACCTTTGGCTAAAGGGGTGTCATCGATGCCCTAGAGAAAGTGAAGACCTCCTCTGATGCTAATTGTTGAGTTTGAGGTTTGTGGAAGCACATGAACATCATAAGGAGGAGGAAGAAGCTTGGAGAGAAACACAATATAGAATGTAATACAAAGTGGATGTAAAAAGATACATGACCCATTACATTAGGCATATATACAAGCCAGGGGAAAAACTCCTAACAAGGGAAAAGTGCCCCAACGATCCTATGTGTGTTTATAAACATCACTGCAAAAATATATCAACACTAGAAAGATGACAATGGAGAGTTAAATGTTCAACTCGAGGAACTTACATATATAGCTCTTCCAAAAATAATTGTAGTAAAAAAGAAGGGAAATTATTATCTCACAACATGAGAGCCTACTACATGATAAAAGATAAAACAGCAAGAATTAATTCACAAGGAATTGATTTCACAAGTAATGTTGGCTAAACTCTGATCCCCACCTGATCAAAGTAAAGTTGATCCTAATGTTATCGATGACAAAATTATCCATGAGTTATACTTTGCTTCTAGGAGTAAAGAATCCTTGTGAAACCTACTATCAACTACGAGTCAAGGTACTTACCATTCATATATTCATGAGTTCAAGTATCCGGATACAAATTTGCTACCCATGTATGAAGATGAAAGGATAGAGCATATTATCCTCTACAGGTAGGTAGCTAACAATCTTTTGCACATCATGGCATACTTGTATTTGTTATAAATAGCAATCCCATGATAGTAGCTAATCCAACTTGCGATCCTTAGTTTCCCACTTCACTAGTCTCAATATTTCCAAGCAACCATATAGTCTATATTCTAGGACCAACGTCAAGGATATCATATGGAAACACATCTACATTAGTTCAAACAAATCCCATATCAGTGGCTCATACTCAAACAATCTCCACACTCATCGCAAATGACACATTTCTACCCTTAACACCACATGGCCACCTATGCTTACACTATCTTTTCTAACAATGTTAATTACAAAACGTATGCTAGGTATGCCATTACCCACTATGACCAACTATGTAACATTTTTTCCCTTTAATAACATATTTTCCTCAAAAATGAAGATGAAATGTTTGTAATGGTAAAGTGCTTAGACTTCCCTGGATCCCATATACTCTATGTACATGGTCATCTTTGTGTGTTGTTTCCCATATCCCCCCCCTTAAGAAGGCTCCTATGATATCATATCAAAGGTGGAAAACCATTTGTGTAGTGCTTACTATCTTCCATGTCTACCTAACTTCAAAACTATCACTCCCATAACCTCTGACATACCATAAAATAATGAAGATAATAAACCATGTAATTTTGTAAGTTACATAACGAAGACCTAGAATAAATTAACTCCAAACCCTTTTAGAACTACAATGATTGATTGGTCCTCATGTCACTCTAGGTGTTCATAACCTTGAGTGTACTCAAAAGTAATAGTTTTTAATTAAACTAACTTGTGTCCCATGCCAATCCATAACCTAGCTCACGTAAAGGAATTCCTTGGTTGTAGAATGAAATCCCTACATTCCACTCACCTAGTAGTCCTTAGTTTATCATTCGTAACCTTTGGACTAAGTTCTACTGGAAGAGCATGATTGGCAGTAGAGCAAATTGTACTATGTTCTATTCCTTTAAGTTTTCCATATGAATGCAAAATCATTCCTTCCTAAGATTCAAATAATCCATAAGTAATCATCCCCCTAGTTTATAATCAATCATCGTCCTCATGATGGAGCACCAACTAAGAGTTTGGTAACCCAATAGGTGAGATCTATCGCTATCTCCTAAAACCCTAAAGAGAGGAGTCATTACTCTACTTCTAGTCTCACTAATGTCCACATACCATCATTGGAAATAGACATAAACACTTCTCTCTAGAGTCTTTGGTCAAGAAGCAATCTAATCGCTAACTTTCTCATCTCGCAATTGTCTTTGATAGGAGAGTGCCACTCTATCTATACAATTTAAAGAGTACATGAAATCTCTCCATCTCTTCTAAGGAAGAAAGCTATAATCTATTCCACTTTCCCTTTCCTTTCAAAGATACCTACTAAATTTGTTTGTTTTAACAAAGTTCTCAATTATCATCTACTGATAATTACCCAAGTAAGCATCTTTGTTTTGTAGAAGATATATGTCATGACTTTCTGATGCATTAATCTATGATGCGAATGCATTGAATCTTGATTTAAATACGTGCACAAAGTGATTACCTGATGTTTTCACACCCCCATAAGGGCCTGCACCCAAGATCGATGCTATTGTGTGGGTGGTAGGGGATATGCCTTGGTCATTAGTATGAGGATTGACACTAGTTTCCTCACCTTTATATATATTGTAGGCTTCAACTTTGATAGGAAAGCAGTTGTGCAAGCACATACACCCATTCCATAGATATTGGGAGAAGTAAGACATGAAGACTTGAGGTAGATGAAGAGGCTTGTGCACAAATATGTTGATCAGACCAATCCATAGGAGCAATCAAGAGAATCCATAGGAGCAATCAAGAGTGTTTCAAACTGAAGAACACCATTAGAAGATTCAATTTTCTCTAACGTTGAGCCATGCAGAGCATGGAGAGCATCATCTTGAGCTCGGGTGCCAATATTACATTCTATTGATGGAACTCTAATAACTTGCTATGGTAGCTCCAAATCTTGCGTGGAAGCTCTATCAACATACACAAAAAGAGAACCTAATAGTCTGCATCCAACTGCATAGACATTCCCCTCTCTCTTCTACCATCCTAATAGTATGTAATCCCATAAGATGCCACGTGAGATCTTTCTCAAAAAGTTCCTAAAGAGTGATTCACACCTAAGTGATCCACTATGACCAACTATGTGACATTTTCCAAGATGCTTATAATGGCTTGTTTCTCCAAGATTTGTACAATCCCCCAACTTTCCAAGCTTCGTACAACCTTCCAAGATGCGTACAAAGGTTAACTTTTCCATGCCTTGTATAATGGCTTAAGTTTTCCACGTTTCGTGCAATTGGTGAAAAATTCACCCTTCAAAAAGGACTTTCAAAGAAAAAAATACCGACCAGGCAAAAATCCAAATCTTAGAGGTACAAGAAATCACAAACATGAATGCAAAAGATCACATGATTCTATCCCAAGAGTGGTAAAAGCTAGAGTTTGGGATGTGGCTTCCTATTTTGGAGTACAAGAACGGATGTACGAGAAAAAAGTGCAAGCACTCGAAGAACTCTTGCATGCTTCAAACTCCATCATGCAACTTCGCTAGATGTGGTCGCCTTTATTTGGAAAAGGTGGCAAAAAGTGTTGAGTGCAGCATGAGGTATGGTTAGGTCCAATCTAGTTGCAATCGAAGGCTATAAGCATACATTATAAATACTTGTCTTGTCAAGCTCCTTTATGATCAATTAATAACTCCCATAATAATCTTTAGGCTCATTGTATCGCGGCATTTCCCTCTCTCTCTCTCTTCCCCGCAACCCCCTCCAACCCCACCATCCCCTCCTCTTTTCACCCACCACCCCCACGGCCCCCACCATCACCTCGACCCCCTCAAACTCCACCAACCCTCCTCTTTTTCCCCACCACCCCCGCGGCCCCCACCATCACCACGACCCCCTCCAACCCCACCGTCCCCTCCTCTTTTACCCCACCACCCCCACGGCCCCCACCATCACCACGACCCCCTCCAACTCCACCAGCCCTCCTCTTTTCCCCCACCACCCCTGCGGCCCCCACCATCACCACGACCCCCTCCAACCCCACTGTCCCCTCCTCTTTTCCCCTACCACCCCCGCGGCCCACACCATCACCACGACCACCTCCAACTCTACCAGCCCTCCTCTTTTCCCCCACCACCCCCGCAGCCCCCACCATCACCTCGACCCCCTCCACTCCACCAGCCCTCCTCTTTTCCCCCACCACCCCCGCGGCCCCCACCATCACCACGACCCCCTCCAACCCCACCGTCCCCTCCTCTTTTCCCCCACCACCCCCGTGGCCCCCACCATCACCACGACCCCCTCCAACCCTACCGTCCCCTCCTCTTTTCCCCCACCACCCCTCCACAACCCTCCACAAACTCCACAAACCCCACACAACTCCACACCCCTCCACAACCCTCCACAAACCCCACGAACCCCACAAACCCCTCAAACTCCACACCCCTCCACAAACTCCACAAACCCCACACAACTCCACACCCCTCCACAGCCCTCCACAAACTCCACAAACCCCACACAACTCCATACCCCTCCACAACCCCCCACAAACTCCACAAACCCCACACAACTCCACACCCCTCCACAACCCTCCACAAACTCCACAAACCCCACACAACTCCACACCCCTCCAGAGCCCTCCACAAACCCCACACAACTCCACACCCCTCCACAACACTCCACAACCCTCCACAAACACCACAAACCCCACACAACTCCACACCCCTCCACAGCCCTCCACAAACTCCACAAACCCCACACAACTCCACACCCCTCCACAACCCTCCACAAACTCCACAAACCCCACACAAATCCACACCCCTCCACAACCCCCCACAAACCGCACGAACCCCACATAACTCCACACCCCTCCACAACCCTCCACAAATTCCACAAACCCCACACAACTCCACAATCCCCCACGAACTCCACACCCCTCCACAACCCTCCACAAACCCCACGAACCCCACGAACCCCACACAACTCCACACCCCTCCACAAACTCCACAAAGCCCACACAACTCCACAGCCCTCCACAAACTCCACAAACCCCACACAACTCCACACCCCTCCACAACCCTCCACAACCCTCCACAAACCCCACAAACCCCACACAACTCAACACCCCTCCACAACCCTACACAAACTCCACAAACCCCACACAACTCCACACCCCTCCACAACCCTCCACAAACTCCACAAACCCCACACAACTCCACACACCCGTCCACAACCCCCCACAAACCCCACAAACCCCACAAACCCCACACAACTCCACACCCCTCCACAACCCTCCACAAACTCCACAAACCCCACACGACTCCACAACCCCCCACAAACTCCACACCCCTCCACAACCCTCCACAAACCCCACAAACCCCACACAACTCCACACCCCTCCACAACCCTCCACAAACTCCACAAACCCCACACAACTCCACACCCCTCCACAGCCCTCCACAAACTCCACAAACCCCACACAACTCCACACCCCTCCACAACCCCCCACAAACCCCACGAACCCCACAATTTCCCACGACCTCCCATAAGGGTCTCATGTAGTTTTGGATGGATATTTGGAGGATCATTTCTCAACCAAACACTACAATGTTATATATAATTGGAAAGCTCTCGACGAGTACTTTCCAATGGTGCAGTAATAACTTTGAAATCTTGGATCAATTTTTGACCACACCCCAAAAACCCCCACAACCCACTCCTTATTCTCACCCACAACCTCTCACAACCCTCGTAATCTCACTCAACTCCCCACAACTCACCTCCCACACCGCCCACTTAATATGAAGGATCAAAAGCTACTACAAAAATTAGGTGAAGGATGTGCTTCTCAGGGTCATTCAAACCTCACGGGCGGCACAAAATGAGGATCTCAGCTTGCATGCAAAAGTGACAATAAAAGTGTAAGTGGTAAAAGTGAAAGTGGAGAAATGATTGTTGCCGCCAACCATTCATGACGACTGCCTAATTTTGAGGATCCAATTCAAAACTGGTGGCATAGTTGATTTACCCCTCCAATCTTGGGCAATCAACCGGCGCATGATCAGTGGACGTGAGGAATCGGCAAGGCCCTCTTGGCCTATTGGAGCCTATAAAAGCAATGGATTTGTGTTCAATTGGGATATACACATATACATACATACGTACAGGGGTCCTCTCTTGGCACTCTGTGGCTACAAGCCTACTGTAGGAAGTCACTCTGTGGTGAGGATACATAGCGTGGCTTCCCAGTGAGGGCTATTAGCACTATAGTGTGAAGAGAGTGGCTTTTTTTTTCTCATTCAGTGTGAGTCATTGGTATTTCATGCTCTTTGCCTTAGAGCAAGTCTTCATACTTTGTATTGATGAGTGCTAGTCTTCATCTAGTTGTGTCCATTGTACGGATTGGAAGAATCCCTTGTATTGATGTTGTTTAGTTCTGGAGTGGCATGTTAGCCTAGAGCATGAACTTTTGAGCATCTCTTTTGCCTATGTTGTATCATCTGATTCGAACTAAGGAGTGGATGGTCTTCCATTATTGTCATTGTTTGTCATTAATATTTTCTGGAGTATTGTTGACCTAAGCTTCAACTTAGGGACTTGCGGAGAAAAAGACTGTACCTCAATCCCCTCACAAGTGCATATAGTGGGGATACACGCTTTTAATTTATCAATCCGAAGAGTATGCTAACCTAGCCGAGTGTATGAAGACATGCAAACGTGTAATGGTCAATGCAAATGAATTACTCAAGAGTGAAAATGAGGAAAATACTTATCCTAACAAGCTTCAACAGTAGGTCAAGACGAAACGATACTTGGTGCAGCAGCCGTCAGTATTTTGGACTTTTCTCCTAGCTCCGAGCTCCAAACATAGCAAATAGCATATGCGTTTCGAAGCTCTCGAGAAGACGCATCCAATGGCAGTGGTTTCACGCAATTCCGACACTCCTACTTCAAGTTATGACAGAAATACTGAGTCGCGGGAATACTTTCCTACACTTCAGCACTTCCTATACCTCGCACACACCTCTCCTACAGCAAAGAAACACTCTCAAGGATAAATCACACTCACAAGCACTCTTTCCAAACAATACACATGCATACAAGCTCACGAAGAAGAAGATGAAGAGGGAAGAAGACACAAATTCGAATTTCTGTGCTCTCTCTTCTCACAATGGCAAAAAGTCCTTTACAAAGAGTCACATTTGACTTATATACTAGTGCCCTAAAAATGGTCCTTTCACACAAGTGACCGGCACTTTATTCCCTAAGAGCTAATTTCCTACTATTTTACATGGGTAAGCTTCTATTCTTCTATGGGAATGCATCTAGAGGACTCCTCTAGTGCCTTTACAAGGGAAATATATTACAAAAATGAATATGTTACAAAAAAAAATATGTGGTCCAAATCGGAAAAATTTTGGGGCCCGTCTTTTTCTCTGCTTTGTGCGCTCTTTGGCTCTGCAACACTCTCCCCCTCTTCGCCTCTGTCGTCCCTTGACAGACTTCGCTTCCTTTGACAGACTTTGCTTCGCGCACGCGCCCTGTGGTCAGTATTGTCTGCAGTTAAACAGACATGCAGATTCGATGGGCTTCTTGATTCAAGCTCTACTACTCGAGAGCCTGATGTAATTGTCTTGCCTGTTGACTTGGGTTGCCACGCACGCCACCAGTGACTAGGAATGTGCTATTCTTAGTCACCCTCTTCAACTTTTCAGCCTCTACCCCTTTCTAACTTTTGGTCCTACTCTGATGTTTGAAAAATCCACTCCTCTGGACCCCGGGGTTTAGCTTTGTAGCCTGGTGCGTGCCCCTGCGGGGCTCTGTGCAGAGATGGGTGTTGCGCCCCTGCGGGGCTTCCTGCAGAGATGTATCTTTACATTTGTCTGATCTTCAAATTTGCCTTTTAGTGAAGCTGTTTCTTTCGTTGCTTTCTCTTTTTCCTCTTCTTACTCGTCTCGCCCTCAACACTGCTCCCCTCCTGAACTCTGTCGTCCCCGACAGGCTTTGATAAGCGCCGGGCATATGTTCTGTATACTTGTTGCTCTGTGTCATTTAGCAGATTGGCTTCACGTATCATGATCTGTTTCCATTGTTCAGCTTTGACTCCATCGTTTGGCGGTTGTCTATGATCTGCGAAGAAGCTTAATTCGTAGGCCACAAGTCTGGCATTCAGATTAGATGACATCTTTAAAAATATCTCTGAATCTATTTCAAAAAATCCTGTAAAAAATGCTTCTTCAAATATTTGCATGTATGGACTTGGCAAAAACATGAGTCTAGAATAATATGCCATTATTGTGGGGCGGCTCGGCATTACTGACAGATCAAAAATAAGTATATCTGTGCCTTGATTAATGCCGATGAAGTTCAGAAATGTATACGCTGCATGCTTGAAGAGCTTCAAAACTGTAAGTAGCATACTAAGTATTTTATTTGTCATCTTAACTGCTAAATCTGGTACTGTCGCATAGTTTTGTAGCCAAAATTCTATGGTTTTGATCATATAATCCTCGGTTGGCAAATAATTATGTGGCGGGCTAGGTAACATCGGATAGTTTAGCCACTGCTTATTAAGATTGCCGCTGCGTTGTAAAGCCAAAAATTCTGTTGTACCCCTTCTTCGTGGTATTGGACAAAACGAAGGGTTTACCTGTAATAAATAAGGTGCGGCTTCCCAGTGCACCCGTAGTGTGGGATGTTTCTCCAAAAACTTTCTCCTCCACACTGGCTGTGCAGCTTCAAACTCTGCTTGAGTGTACGTGAATGTGTCATTCTTGAAATTAAGCTGCTGATCTGGACTTTTGTGTGTAACCTTCTTTATATATTGCCTTGTTTTCTCTTTCAACAGTCCATATGGAATGTTGAAAGGCTTGATGATCTTCTCCAAGTCTTTAGCTTTGATTTTGGCTTCCTTCATGACCTTGATGACTTCATTCTCAAAACTTTCCGTCAATCGGGACACCACTAGTGCCCGTTCCTTCTGACTTATTTCTGCAGTGTATGGCATTGGATGATCATCATGCATATCCGCCATCTGCTCATGCATTGGAGAATGATAGATCGGTTGAGATAGAGGACTTACCTCTACCTCGTCAGTAGGATGTTCTTTTTCTGGCACTACTGATGTCCCGATCGGTTCTTTACCTTTCTGCTGATTCTGTAGCTCTTCAATGCATTCTTCTTTTTCTTTTATCTTTTGCAGGGCTTCACCGAGTTTTTCTTTGGTGGCTAGGAGCTCCTTACCTATGTCGGCTACGTGATCCATGTTTTCACTGTAGCTCTGTACCAGTTTGGCCTGTGCTGAATTCAGCTGCCTTTTTAGCTCACTTATTTCCTGATTGTGCTTAAGTTCTGCTTCTTCTCTTACCGCGCGCTCTTGTTTTAGCAGGGCTTCATATTGTGCGAGCTGATCTCTTAATTCATTTTCTTTACTTTCAGTCGATTCCTGTTGTTTTATTGGTTGGTCATATAACAATGATTGCATCAACTCTTTATTTCTGGTGCGTAAAGTATCATTCTCATCCAGATATAACTTTAACTGTGTTTCTAGTAGAGTGCTTCTGGTCTTCATTCTGTCTTTTTCTGCTGCAGTAGCATCATATAATTTCTGTGTGTCTTCGAGCTGTTTTTGCAGTTGGTGATGCTGAGTGCTTAGTGACTCGTATTGTGTTTGTGTTTCTAACAGCTCAGTGTTTTTGGTGGCTATCTCTTTTTGTACCTGAATCAGTTGTGCAGACAATTGTTCACTCATAACTTGAAACTGGTTCTTTTCTTTCATGGCTTTGTCATAATCTGCATCTATGTCCATCATTTGCTGCTGAGTATCCATGGCTGTCTGGATCATTTGTTTTACCACCGGTTTCAGTTGAGTCACATCCACATTGAGCCATGTTTTCGGTATTGAGGGTTCTGCTCCTGTAGTCACGTCTTTGCCTTGAGCAATGTGTAAAGTGGTATCATGGGGCTGCCTGATTTGAAGTTGAATCCTTGGCTCGGCCCTCATGTTTTCATCCTGTCCTTGAGGTGTGTCATCAGGCACCTCGATTATTGTTTGTCCTTTTTGTGGGACCTCTCCCGCATCCATATTCTTTGGGGTTTGTTCTTCCTCTTTAATAGGTATCTTGACATGTGTAACCCCAGTAGTTGTGTCTTCCTTGATACTTACTTTGGTAGTGTCATTCAATTGAATGACATGCTCTTGTTCCTGAGCATCATCCACCTTCTTTTCTTTTTCCTTCTGGCTGTCTGGTGTTACTTCCATTTGATTGACTTCTGGTCCTTCGTCTTCATAAGTTTCTGTCCTGATATCAGTATCTAGCGTGTCTTTCTCAGGAGTGGATTCCGTATTCGAGTCATCAATGCCCAATTCTTGGTATCTTCCAGGTTGTTTTGGAGTCTTTTCGGTACTCTCTTTTTGCTGAATTTGACTCGCTTGTCTATATTGATGTCCTTGGACATTTAGATTCACTTGCCCTTGCATGTACTGGTGTGTTTGCTCGAGGGCAGCAGACAAGTCTCTTTTTGAAATCGGCATTTGAGCCGTCGTGACCTTAGGCAAGAGATGCGTTCTCTTGGACTGAGGTGTTGCTTGGGCTTCTTCTTCTCGCAAGCGTTTTGTACCCCTCATGGGCTTCTGCGTGCTGGTTCCGGCCTCTTCCACTACAACTGCTGCTTTCTTTTTCTTAGGGACAGAAGCGGATTTTGCATACCTTGCTAGCCCTTCTGCTGTCGGCATCTCTCGTAAGCAGTGTCTCATGTCTAGGGCTTCATATATCAGTAAGGTCAAGGCTGAGCCACCGTTCAGGAACTTCTTTTGCCCCCATTTCTTCTGAGCTTCAAACAATCGCTCTTGTATGTAGCCTGTGAGATTCACTTTGTTTCCTATCTGTCTCGTGGCATGCGATAGGAGTTGTACTACAATTTTTTGTGGTGCGGTGTATCTGTTCATGCCAGGAAAACAAAAGTGTTGGTGTACCAAACGTACTGCATCTTCGATATCTACTCTGTTAATCTCCAGGAAGGATCTTTTCTTGGGGTCATGGCATTCTTCCTTGACATTGGTAATGCCTTCTTGATTCCATCCAAAGGCCTTATTGATCAATTCATGAGTGAATTGAACTGTCTTCCATGCGCCTACCTTGTCCAAAACCTTTGCTTCTGGAACCGAAATCTTTGTAGCAGCCGGCTGCATGGTATTCATTACTTGCGTACATCTTTGGAAGTCTGGTACGCATATAGGTATCTTCAAAAATGCTTCAATGCCAGCTTGAGTCCATACTTCCTCGATATGTGGTAACCCTTGTATTATGGTCTTGAAATCTTGTGACATAATAGGGAAGTAGTGGTCCCTGTCCATAATCTTGATGGTTGCCATGAATAGAAGTTCCGAGATAGGTTGGTCATCTCGAAACCAATGTCCTCTGACCTTGGTTATTGACCCCAATGGAAGAAGTAGTTCCTCTTCCTGCTGTGTAGCTTCTGAGTCAGAAGATGTCATCTGCACTCAATATAGAGGAGGTATTAGTATCCCCATGTTTTTTTTTTTTAGAAATCCTCCTCCATATGTTGATTAATAATTCGATGAAGTTCCGAGTGCATGGTGTCGTCCCTTTCCCGTGGGTGTGAGAAAAGTAATACCTGAGTTTTTCATGCATTTTTATATTTTCTGCTGAGAAGAAAACATAAAAGTTAGTACAAAGCCGAAGCGATTAGTAAATTTTTTGGAGTTATTTTTTAAGTATGTACAAGTGCTCTCCTATTTCCAAAGGGAAAATGTGCGATACTATCCGAAAGTAGAAGAAGGACGTGCCGAATGCTTGGCCTTGTAATGTGGCCCTATCATGCATACTCTGAACCTTGACAATTCCTCATGTGTGCAATTGGAAGTAGTTGCTCGATGTATGCAGCTTGTCTTGTCTTTCGGCACCCAGATTTGCTTCACTTGGGCGGAACGTACTGTATTCTCCATCTTCTTGACGAATGCGGTTCGTCTTCGGTAGTATGTCTGCTGATTCTTTTTTGAGAATCTCAGGTTGGTTTGCATTGCATCTGTAGATTCCTTCTTCCTCCAATATGTCCTTTCCCTCGTCTGATGTGTCTGTTGACCAATGTGATTATGATAGCTCTTCTGAGGATGTTCCTTGTTTGGGATGGTCGTCCTTTGGGTACGTGACTTTGGGATCCAAATTTTGGTTCGATCTGGTTGTGCAGTTATCAGCTTCTTTGGGATCCATATGCTCTTGAGTCGTGGTTGCTGAAAGTGTCCGAAATTCTTTGTCTTCTTATACAAGTGCTCATGCTGCTGTCGAAGACGTTTCTGTTGCTGGAGATATGCCTTCTTTTGATCCTTTCTTATCCAAGCTAGTGTAGAGTGTGGAATGGGGTACACTTTCACGGGTGTAGACTTCCCTTCTTGCAGAGGAATAGTCTCTCTTGTGCTTTGTGGTTCTCTGTGCTTGGTTTCATGTTCTTGTGCATTCTTGTGACTCTCTAAACTCAAGGATGGAGTGCACACAGGACTCACAGTATTTTCACATGAAGTACTTGACAATGGGGTTCCTATATTGCTAGTGAACATACAATCATGACTTTGTTCATTAGGATGAACTTCTGGCTCTATAATAGCAGCTTTGGGTGGTCGTTCGTCTAGCAAACTAAATACTTCACGAGGTCCTATTCTGGCCGAGATGTATCCTAAAGCCAATTGAATGGTTACCTCATATTCGTAGATCCAATCTTGTCCTAACACCACATCTTCAAGCAGATCTTGGTCCTGACATACTAAGAGTCTCTGCTCCATTGTGTTGTTCCCCATATGTAAAGGTAAAGTGATCTCACCTATGCATTGAGTAACTTTTCCTCCTATTCCAATTAGCTGAGCCTTCGATGGGCGTAACTCCTCTTTAAGTCTCTGAGACAAGGAAAATTTAATGCAGCTTATTGCCGCTCCTGTGTCTATAAGAGCATCCACTAAGTGGTACTCTTTTCGTCCGGCTCCCAGATTCAAATAAGGCTGTCTTCTTTGTTGTCCGGAGTTCTCAGTGGCTCTAAAATTAGCCATAGGGATGAGTGCTTCTCCTACTCGATATCTCTCGTCTCTTTCTCTCATCCACTCTTTCCGTTTTCTGATACGTTCTAGGGCTTCCTGTCTAGCTTCTTCTCGTATGCGTTCTTCTTCTTTTTTTCTACTCTGAGCTCCTAAGAGTCGTGCTAACATTTGATCCGTTAGAGGCTCCATGAATCTTTTCACTCGGCATCCACTGATGTAATTGGGAAGAATATCTCCGTCTAGTGTGGCGAGATTGACTGCACCACTGGTAGAGATTCGATTTATAATCATAGGTCCATATCCGCGTTTTTGTAGTTTCTTTGCGTGCTGTTTGAGGGTGTATACTAAGACTAAATCGCCTTCTTTCAGTCCCTTGTCTTTTATATGTGCATCATAATAAGCCTTTTGTCTCCGTTTGGCGGCATAAATGCCCGCTACCGCCTGCAATCTAGTCTCGTGCAGCTTTTCAATTTGATCTAATTGCTGAGATAATTCGTGACCGTTCCACTCATATTGCCGGGCCACTTTTAGTGTAGGTACTAAGAAGTCAATCGGCAAAATGGCATTTTGCCCGTACACTAGGTTGAAAGGTGTAGTTCCAATGGCCGTTTTGTATGCCACACGGAAGGCCCAAATTGCGTGATGCAATTGTTTGTCCCAATCTGACCTTCCATTATTGACAATCTTTGTCAATACCATACAAAGTACTTTGTTGGAACTTTCAGCTTGTCCATTAGCTTGAGGGTGGTATGGGGCTGATTTTTTATGAATCACTAAGAATTCATTCATTAACGATTCAATGACTTCGTTTAAGAAATGAGTTCCTCGATCACTCACTATCTCGATCGGTAGTCCAAAGCGTGTGAATATGTGCTCAAAGAGAAATTTTGCTGTGGTTTGAGCATCATTCTTTCTAGTGGCTTTTGCTTCTACCCACTTAGTCAAGTAGTCGGTGGCTACTATGATGTACTCTGCATGTGATCCTTTCGCAAGTGGATTGATAGGTCCTATGAAATCAATACCCCATTTGGTGAAGGCTCTCGCACAAACCATGGGTCTTAAAGGCATGTCATCTCTTCTAATGGGATATTTTGCTCTCTGGCATGTTTCGCAGCTTCTTACATATGTCTCCGCATCCATATGTAGAGTTGGCCACCACAGGCCTGCAAAGAGAATCATCTTGACCGTTCTGTCTGCTGAGAAGTGTCCTCCTGCAGCTCCTGCATGTGCCATTTCTAATACAGAGAGATATTCATTTTCATGAATGCACAGTCTTAGCTGGTTATCCTTTCCGCGTTTAAAGAGTTGTTTTCCTAGGATGACGTAATCTTTGCTCTGTTCTTCAAGAGCACGTTTTCTTGCTAGGGTAGCTCCATCAGGGTACTCTCGAGTTTTCAAGAACTTTACTAAAGGCATGCTCCACCTTGGTGCTATTGTAGAATAGCATAACGTAGAGTTCTCATCTGGAATTTGTTCTTGACAGGTCTGACAGGTTGACACATAATGGTGTGCATCTCGTTGCATGGTTGGCCAATATATGCCAAATCTCTTGAGTGTTTGCCATGTTCCATTTGCGTTCAAGTGAGTGTTCCATTGATTTATGTGTGCTTTCTGAAGCCACATGTTTTGTTCATCTTCTTCCACGCATCTCATCAGTAGTCCGTTTGACTCCTGGTGGTATAAACTTCCAGCAATAATGTGAAGGTTTTTAGTCTTCCACAGATCTTGCTTTCGGTTTGGCGTGACCCCATCTTTAGGTCCATGTGTAAGTATTGGGATCAACTTTTCGGCCCACTGAGGACATACTTCCAGGTTAAAAAGATAGGTGTCTGGCAAATCATCAGGAACTCCGCTAGGTGGCTCCCCGTGTTTTAACCTAGAAAGGTGATCTGCCCTCACATGTGTGTTCCCTTTTTTGACTATTACCTCAAAGTCAAACTCCATTAGTAACAAGAACCATCGTACCAACCTTCCCGTGCTACAAGGTTTATTGACTAAATACAACAAAGCTTGATGGTCTATGAAGAATTTGAATTTGTTGGCTAAGAGGTAATGTCTAAACTTCTTGACTGCATAAACCATTCCTAAGCCCTCTCTTTCTGTAGTCGTGTAATTTCTTTCGGCTTGGTTTAATTGTCGACTCGCATAAGCGATTGGATGATCAAGTTTTCCTTCGTCAGCCGGTTGAGCTAGGATACATCCAATTGCGTAGTTCGAAGCATCAACATGAATATGAAAAGGCTTATTCCAGTTGGGTGATTTTAGTATTGGGGCTGTACTCAGCCTCTTTTTAAGCTCGTTGAAGGCCTTCTCACACTCGTCTGTCCATGTGAACTGAGTTAATAGACCGTATAAGGGCTTGGCTATTATGGCATACATGTGAATAAACCTACGGTAATATCCACAATGTCCCATAAAGGCTTGTACTTCCTTCACAGTTTTGGGTCTTGGTAAGTCCAATATGACTTTAATCTTATCCTCATCCGTAGATATCCCATTTCTAGAGACTATATGTCCTAGTATTTTTCCTTGTCTTACCATGAAGACGCATTTTTCTGGGTTTAGGCAGACTCTATACTGTCTACATTTGTTGAATATCTTCCTTACTTCAGGTATGTGGTCAGGTCTTTGATTGGAATACGTGCAAAGATCATCTACATACACTTCCATGCTTTTTTTCAAAAATTCCTTGAACACGTGACACATTAATCGTTGGAAGGTGGCCGGTGCATTAGTGAGTCCAAAGGGCATCACTCTGAATGCATACACACCCCATTCCGTGGCAAAAGCTGTCTTGTGTTGGTCCTCAGTCGCAATAGCCACCTGATTGTATCCGGAGAAACCATCTAGGAAGCTGTAGACCTCTTTGCCTGCTACCCTCTCCAACAGATGATCCGTAATCGGTAATGGGTAGCTATCTCGTATAGTGGCTGCATTCACCTTCTTCAGATTTATGCACACTCTCAATTTTCCGTTTTTCTTGGGCACTACTACCAATGGCGATACCCACTCTGTGTGTTCTATCTCGTATATGAATCCGGCATCCAATAACTTATCTATTTCTTCTTTTATCTTGGCTGAATACACCTCATTATAAGTATAAGGTCTCTGTTTGGAAGGTTTGTCTTCGGACGTCATGGGGATTCTATGTGCACATATAGATGGATCTACTCCTTTTAAATCCTTATAAGTCCAAGCAAAGACGTCCCGGTATTCTCTTATGAGTCGAATTAGTTCTTGCTCTTCTTCCTCTGAGACATCCTGTCCTATGAAAGTACATCGTTCCTCTCCTCCTTCCATGGTTACCACTATTTTTTTGGTCTGCTCTTTATTATCATATGCTATTCCCGGTTGTGCCTCTCTTTTAGGCATTTGAATAGCAATCTTCCTCTCTTCTACTTCATATTTTTTGAAATGCGCTGGTACCTCAAATTGGTCTTGAAGCTTATTATCTTCCTCTTCCAACTCCCTTTCAACTTCTAATTCTCTCTTTTGTGTGAGATCCTCATGTTGTTCATTGGCCATGATATCCATGTTTGTGGTACTAATTCCTAGATCCAGGGGTTCTGATTCCATTTCAATGCTCTCGTAGTCCTCCTTCCAGTCTTTCTCAAATACTTCTCCTTCTTCTGCCTCCTAAAGGACTACCATATACAGGCTAATGTCATAACCCTCCTCGTCAATACATTCGTTCATAGTTACCACTTCTTCGTTTACACAAACATCGAGGGTGGCTAAGATTTCCATCCAACCATGAGGTTCGAATTCTTCGTCTGGAAATACTTGTGGCATATACGCTGGATCTTGCACCGATCTCACTACACCTTGTTTCTGCTGCCAACTTTTTCTTCTCTCTTCTTCCTTTTTTGCAGCTTGGCATATCCATAGATGAGTATCCTCGTTCATCCAGGATTGGTCACTAGAACCTGCACTATGAATCGATTGATTGTATTCCTCTTTATGGATTTGATTCCATTGCAGAGGTGGGACATCTTGATATGTGTACGTATGTAGGTTGATCCTAGTGGTGACTCCTGCGTGTTGTAGGTACACTGCGTCTTTTCCCCAGTCTTGTACAACCTTTAGCTGTCTCATGAATGGCCTTCCCAAGATCATCTCATAGTTGCTCGGCCTTTCAAAGTGACATATTGCTAAAGTATGTTCGAATTCCACTCCGCACGTGGTGAAAACTACTCGTTCCAACAATCCTAAGGGTCTTTCCGTATGTCCATCGGCCATCTGAATTTTCATACGTGTTGGTCTCAATGCTGGTTTCCCCCATTTCTCCCAAATTTCTTTGGTAGCAATGCCAACACCAGCTCCTGAATCTAATATGGCTTTGGTTGTGTAACCCCTATAGGTGATTGGAAGACAGGTATTTCCTTCATCTCCTTCACTAAAGTCTCCTACTTTATCCACTGGAATTCTCATTGTTTTCACTTCGTCATCTACCTCCTTTTTTTCTTCCTTGACTTCCCACTGATTGATCAATTTTTCTTTTAGATGTGGTTTTACCTTCAACAGTTCTTCGAATGTTAAGGTGCATGGGATTTTCACCTCTCTAAGGCGTTGTATGATCTCCGATGTTTGAACTGATGGATTCGTTTCTCTTCTTGTCATTGATGGAATGCGATACAATTCTGAGTTGTGCTCGTATTCCCCTGTGTAATTAGGTAGTTCCTTTACATCGTCTTCCACTTCTTTGTCACTTGCATCCATCGGAAAAATCCCTTCTGAATTACATTCAGGTATTGAACCTTCCATTTCGTTTTCTGCTTTCAACTCTTCAAAAGGCGGTTCCATTCCCTCTACTTTTTTCCACTTGTCCTCTTGAACTCTCGCCCATAAATCCTTGGTCTAGTCTCCTTCTGTTTCAGGGACTATGGATCCTTCCTTTCTCTCAATACCAATTTCATCATCCCGAGGTCTATTTACATTAGGCTTTTCCTGATTGTTTAGACACTCTTGGAATTTTTCTTCGCCAATTCGATTGTTTGGTAAAGGTGATGCGGGTTTTTCTAACGTTTGTTGGGCAACTTCTATCAATTTTTTGCAGATTTCCAATCTTTCTTTCTCTAAGTCGCCTCTCGGATATTCTCTCTCATGTTGTTCTATGGTAGGTCCTGCTTTTATTCTCGCTTTGTATGCCTGAATCCACATAGCTAAATCTTCAGGCATTGGATCTGCTAATACCGATCCTACCTCCTTCTTTTCTTCCTCCATTTTATTTTCTTCTTCCACTCGTACTTCTTCTGTTGAATTGTGTTTACTCTTTTCATTTTCCTTCTTTTGCAACAATTTCTTTTCTTTTATCCTGTCTCTCCTTTGCTTCCATCTTTGGGATCGTTTACTGGTGATACTTTTTTCTGGTTCTTCGGAGTCTTCTACTCTGTGAGGGATGGGTGTATTCCCCTCTTTGTCACTTTGATTATTTTCTGCGGTTTTATCAGGGTCTTCTCTAGCCCTTGCTCTTGTTATGGCTTTTAAAGGTATAGTGTACTCTTTATCACTCCCTGACGATTCAATTACTTCTATTACGTTAATCTGTACATTAGAGGTGACTTTGTTTGGGTTCTTAGGACAATCTCTAAAAAGATGTTCCTTTCCACAATCGCTACAATAACCTTCCCAAACTCGTTGTGGTGGTGGTGGGTTTGGCAATGTACATTCTCTAATATAGTGGTCACCTCCACACCTGTAGCATGGTCCTCTAGGTACAGGCGGTCTATTCATTGGTCGAGGTGGCATGGTTGCTCTAGGAGCTGTATACATTAATGATACATAATCTTGCTCGTAGTTGTATGCATTCTCTGGTGTCTCCATGCCATAAGCATATGGGTCGTATTGTTGCCCATATTCCATTGTTGAGCTCTCATAACCTGGGTATGTTCCTTGACTAGGTTCGTAAAATGAGTCATATGGTTCACTACTAGTCAACGGTGTTGCTGGCACTATGGCCCTTTCTAAGTTTTCCTCTGGCTGCGCTATCTTAACTGGGACAACGTTCTGAGGGTGGGGCGGTTGTTGTCCTAGCACTGGCTGAGGCTGTGTATATCCTTGGTATGTGTATGGTCGTGCTATTGGTGCCTGTGGCTGATATGAGGGATATCTGAAGGCTTCTCCTCCCTGCTGGTTCTGCGGATATCCATATGGTCTCACATAAGGCTGGGTGGGTCTGGTTTGCCTATTGTAAGGGCAGTTCTCCGTGCTATGATTTGTGTATCTCTGCTCTATGCTGCAATACTGCAGTGGTCCTGGGACAGAGGGTCTCTGAGGAGCATAGGCAGGTGGTGGGACTACTCCCCTAGTACACAAGTGAGAAGGATGATCTCCTCCGCACTGCATACATCTTCTAAGCATAGGCATTCTCATAGGATTGGTGGGATAATTCCTCTGTCCTTGCATATTCAGTTTTTTTGCTAGCAAGTCGGCGATTTCCTCTATGTTATTTTTAGGGTTTGATGTGCTATTTGATGACTCTTCACTTTTCACACTTCCTTGGGGTATTTTCAAGTCTCCTGCAAGGTTATCCTCCAGGTCTATACATTCCTTCATACACTCTTGCAGAGTTTGAACTCTCTTCACGTACACTAATGACCTCAAGGTTCCGTTTAATAGTCCTTCTAAGAACAATGATACCATCTTGTTTTGAGTGGGTCTCTCCTCAACAGGGCATCTCTCCACGTACTGCTTGAATCTCCTGGCAGCCAATCTGACTGACTCAGTTGGAATTTGTTTGAAGCTGTGGATTAATGACGAAGAATTGTTCTTGATTCCAGACTTGGTAAATTCTTCAATCATTTCTTGATACACTTGATCCATGTTCTGAAAGGTATTGGGGTCCAATGGCTGAAACCAGGCCAGGGCTGTGTCTGACAAGGTAAGGCCAAAGGACTCATATTGAATCATGAAGTCATCTACCTGCTCGGCTCTGACTACTTGTTTAAATTCTGCTATGTGATTATAGGGTTCGCTCGAGCCATCATAATGATTTCTCATGCACTTGGCCACTTGGATCGGTCTTAATCTCCTACCTGCTTCCGGTTGCCTCGGCATTACAGGGTAATTTGGTCTTCCTATAGGTATGCCTGGTCCTCGTATTACCTGTGGTCTGACTGGAGCATGAGCTCCTTGTCTTGGGTCAATAGCTGGTTGTGGCTGATAATTAGGATTAGTGGCAGGCATTGCGAATTGTACATGTGGTCTGATGGGAATCTGGGTTTGTTGAGTTTGTTGTGTTTGTCCCGAATGTTGACTTGAATCATTTCGGGAAGTTCCATGTGGGTTCCGTGAAGTGGTTGCTTGGTCCCTTGGGGGGAACACTGGAATGTTCTGATATTTCAGCTCAGCTCTCTCTAATTCAGTGACTGGCCAATACCTTCTGTGGTCTTTGTCCAAATATGTGATGATGGTGGGGAATTCAGGATCTTGTAATTCATAGATGGTAACTGGATTAGGAGCAGCTTCCCAAATAGAGGAATGGGCTCTGAGCAGGTGCTCCATCCCATTGATCAAATATACATCTATTAGAGTGTCATCTTGGGGAACTAAGTCTCCTCTCCAAAGTTTAGTAATTGTCGATTTACCTCTAGGAGTTGTTACTTGTTCCTCAGTTCCATGTCCATTTAAACTTGAAGTGTCATTTTCCTCACCACGCTCATTAATGATTTCCGGGTGTTCGGTGACCATGTATTGAATGTCTTGTTTATCCATGTACAGTCCTCCTATGTACTTAACTGCTGGTCTTGGCACTATGTAGGCCTCTGAAGCCTTCCTCAATCTGGCCACTGATCTGTTTAGACCATCTAAATAGATAGGGATCTCATGGTGGTTAGTGCTCACATATTCTAAGGAAGTTCTGTATTCGCCCTCAATGATGGACATCTGGCCAATCATGGGCACAGTGTTTTGCATATCCTCGGAAGCCATGGGGATTTCTCCTTCTGACTCACTGGAGGTCTCAGAATAGTGTGAACAGTTACCTGGTTCGGCAACACTCCCTACGGAAGAAATTACACTTCTTCGGCTTCCTAGGGTTCTTCCTGATCTCAAGTTCATTCACTTAAGAGCTCTAATCAAATCTTGTCCACCTTTAGTCTCTAGAGTTCTAAGTTATGGTTTAGAAGTCTAGGAAGACTTGGGCAGGAATGTGACTGAAAGAAAATTTCAAGTCACGATACTTGACTCTCACGACCTCTGAGAAAACGATCACTGACAAACGATACTTGGGTGTAACGATCGCTAACAAACGATACTTGGAAGAAACGATCGCTGACTAACGACCTTTCTCCTAACGATCTCTGGCTGGGAACGATACACGACCTCTCAACAAAACGATCTACGACCTCTGACCCAAAACGACCGCTGACCAACGATACTTGATCAAAACGATCGCTGGAAATCGACACTTGGATCCAAACGATACTCAATCAAAACGATCGCTGGAAAACGATCTTTGACTAAACGATCTCCAACAGAACGATCTCTGGCAGATAGCGATACACGACCGACGATCTCTAGTAGAAACGATCGGCGATACTTGGGCCGAAACGATCTACGACCTTCACTCGAAACGATCGACGATACCTAACTGAAACGATACCGACCTTTGACAAGTATCGCGATCTTGGGACAACGATACTTGGCAAACGATACGCGATCGACGACCTCTGATCCAAACGATCTCTAGCGAAACGATCTACGACCGCTGCCTGAAACGATCTCTAACGAGACGATCTCTAACAAAACGATCTACGACCTCTGTCTCAAACGATCTACGACCGCTGGGAAATATCGCGATACTCAACCGCAGAAGTAAAACGATACTCGACCGCAGGAGCAAAGCGATACTTGACCCTTTTTCAAATTTTTGTGTTGTTTTTTGAGGTTTGGATGTTTCCCCCTTTCTCTCCTAGGTTCTCTCTCTTATCCCTACCCACTGTATCAATCAACAAAAGACCTTTAACCCCCTGAAGTCCCAAACGACACTCAGCGCAGGTCGTTTTTTTCCTTTTCCTAGGTTGAAATGCTGAAATTTTTTAGCAAGGAGGTGGTTTAGTTTACCTTGGAAGCTCCCATGATCTCTTGGTCCAACTCCTTTGCTCAGTAATCTCCCCTATTGCTTGCTTTCCTCGAAACGATCGCTGGGCTCACACGACACTCGACACAGCTCTCCACGATACTTGTTCAACAAGTAACTTGAATAATGAAAAATTTTTGGCTTTTATACTTGGGAGTTACTAGCTTACAGAAAAATGAAAATTCTTGAACAAACCTAAGCCTACTCTACTCTCCACTCACTCCTATTCTACTTCTTCTACTCACTTCCCTAATCTAACAACTCACTACACACACTCCAAGAATGAGAAGTAGCAAGTGCGGCTGAAATTGACTTACCAAAGAAGAGAAGATTTCCGCTCCTCCACGTTCTTCAAAGCAAAAAAGCTACTTACCATCACACGAATGCCTCGGTTTGATTCGTCATTCCCCGGCAACGGCGCCAAAAAGTGTGTTGACCTAAGCTTCAACTTAGGGACTTGCGGAGAAAAAGACTGTACCTCAATCCCCTCAGAAGTGCATATAGTGGGGATACACGCTTTTAATTTATCAATCCGAAGAGTATGCTAACCTAGCCGAGTGTATGAAGACATGCAAACGTGTAATGGTCAATGCAAATGAATTACTCAAGAGTGAAAATGAGGAAAATACTTATCCTAACAAGCTTCAACAGTAGGTCAAGACGAAACGATACTTGGTGCAGCAGCCGTCAGTATTTTGGACTTTTCTCCTAGCTCCGAGCTCCAAACATAGCAAATAGCATATGCGTTTCGAAGCTCTCGAGAAGACGCATCCAATGGCAGTGGTTTCACGCAATTCCGACACTCCTACTTCAAGTTATGACAGAAATACTGAGTCGCGGGAATACTTTCCTACACTTCAGCACTTCCTATACCTCGCACACACCTCTCCTACAGCAAAGAAACACTCTCAAGGATAAATCACACTCACAAGCACTCTTTCCAAACAATACACATGCATACAAGCTCACGAAGAAGAAGATGAAGAGGGAAGAAGACACAAATTCGAATTTCTGTGCTCTCTCTTCTCACAATGGCAAAAAGTCCTTTACAAAGAGTCACATTTGACTTATATACTAGTGCCCTAAAAATGGTCCTTTCACACAAGTGACCGGCACTTTATTCCCTAAGAGCTAATTTCCTACTATTTTACATGGGTAAGCTTCTATTCTTCTATGGGAATGCATCTAGAGGACTCCTCTAGTGCCTTTACAAGGGAAATATATTACAAAAATGAATATGTTACAAAAAAAAATATGTGGTCCAAATCGGAAAAATTTTGGGGCCCGTCTTTTTCTCTGCTTTGTGCGCTCTTTGGCTCTGCAACAAGTATTCACAACTCTGTGCAATCATTCATATCTGCCTGCTCACAGAAGTGTTAAAGGGTATATTTCCCTAAGGAGAACCTCCCTTGAGTAGGTGAAGTACTGGAATACTTGCTGCATGCTCCGGTTAAAAGTAGATACCCCAGTACCTCCTCTACAGTTTGGCACGCACGGTGGGACACTTGCATTTCTGTGAGAGGCCCTGAGGATAGTAAATAGTCCTCTTTTTCAATATTTTTGCCCTATTGCATTTTCAAGTAGGTACATGACCCATACACGAGCAGATAAGGAGCCTCTTCATATACGAAGGAGCCTTAACAAGACAGCTATATCTTTGACTAGTGAACCTACCTCCCCTCTACCCTCTTTGAATTTATCTATTGATTTTGGTGCGACACCACTGTCAAAGGAGAAGCATAGGGGAACATTAAACTTCTCCTCAGATACGTCAGAAGAAACACCATTGCAAATGGAGGATCTCTCTCAATTACTCTCCAGACTCAATATCAAGTTCCCTACCTTCAAGGGACAAGCTTATGAGGATGCTGATGATCATGTGAGGAGGTTCATCTCCTTATGTCATGGACGAGGTCTGCAGAACAGAGAGGATGCAATGTTGGTACTCTTCCCATCCACATTGGAAGGCTTTGCTGACAAATGGTACAGTCAATATGCAGATGGCCATTTTGCTACATGGGAGGCTCTAAAGACGGCATTCTCACGGACATTTCGACCAAGTGATTCCTCGGAAAGAGCTCTAGATCAGCTAGAGAACCTAAGGCTAAGATGAGGTGAATCCTTTCATGAACTTCACACTAGAACAAAAGCACTTGTTGCACGTCTTCCACATGCTCCAGGTGACTTCTTGGTTAAAAAATGGATAGAAAAAGCTCTGCCAAGGTCATCTCAGCAGAAGCTACGTGAGTCTCTTAGATTGGATGCAACCCTCAATGATTTTGTTGCAGCAGTATCACGCATTGAAGAAGCTAGGCAACATTTTGAAGGGGATACACAACTGAATTATGTTGCAGAACTAAACCCTATTGGGCAACTAAGGAAGGAACTGGAGGCATTGAGAATGCAACAAAATCAAAAAGAAGAGAAGGTTTCGCCACCACTACGTCGCACTGATGATGAAGTAGGCCAACTTCGCCGTGAGTTAGAAGATTTGCGGACCACTCAGGATATAAGAAGGCAGATTTGGTGCACAATTTGTAACAACAATGGGCATTCCAATGCTAATTGTCCTAACAAGGTAAGTTGTCAATTTTGTGGAAAGGATGGCCATGAAGCTAGCGACTGTTACTACCTCAAGGGTACACAACAACGAGGTAAATCTCAAGCTTTGGATTCATATTATGCTAGTACTTCAAATGCACCTAATAGAGAGGAGAACAGACCAATGAAGCCCAGATATAATAGGCCTTTGATGTGCTACCATTGTGGTGAGTATGGCCATATGCAAAACAGGTGTTCCCTTCTAGAAGATGCACCTCCTTGTCAGCATTGTCCCGAGGCTAAGGATCACTACACCAAAGATTGCCCAAGAAGCCGTCCTGCTCCAATCCACATGATTGCAGTCTCTCCACAAGAAGAAGGTATGACCACTTAGTCTTATGCTGTTTCATCTTCTTCAATGCCCATGATGACTAGAGCCAGACAAGCGGCAGCAACCCATAGAGAGGAACAAGAGGGAGTCCAGGATAAAGAAGAGAAAAAGAAGGTGGGGTGGAAGGGCCAAGCAGAAATCGAAGGAGCTTATGAAAGGATGGCTACTTCTCTAAGGGACAAACCAACAAGTCTGCAAGAAGACACTGATGAGGTAAACATTGAACAGATCTTGAAAGGTATTCATGACAAGGTTAGTATGTACGAACTTATAAGGATGGGTTCAAAAATAAGAAGTGACTTATTGAAGATTATACACTCTGTTCACTTGATCCAATCACCCAGTATAGATGGTTTCATGGTTGATTTTCCCCCTGCACCCTTGGCAGACTACCAAAGCTCAAGATTATCTGTTTGTATAAAGGATGAATCTCTCACAGGTGTGATCATAGATGGAGGCTCTAGTATCAATTTGATGCCAGATTTCACAATGAAGAAACTGAATTTGAACCCCACCAAGATGGCACCATTCACAGTTACACTAGCAGATCAACATCGGGTTACGCCTCTTGGCATTATTAAAAAGGTACTCATGATACTAGAGGGTTGCCACTTTGTTCTAGATTTTGTTGTTATTGCACTTCCACAGGAGACTTCTTACCCTTTACTCCTGGGGAGACCTTGGCTAAGGCAAGCAAAAGCTTTGCAAGATTGGGGGAAAAACAAACTATGGATTTCAACAAGCACCAATAGCCAACTGCAACTACATTTGGAAGAAGGATTTAACTCAGGGAAATCTACTGGGTATACTGTGGACACTCATGTAATGCCCTCTCTACCCCAACAAGAAGATACATTATTGAATTGGATGATGGAAAGTGCAGAGTGTTGCACGGTGGAAATCAGTGAAATAGAAGAAGAAGTTACGAATGAAGGAGTTTCAGGAAAAGGCCATGAAGTTCCCAAGGAGTTGAAGAATAGAAGTTTGCAGTAGAATACAAACATCATAGGGGCAACAACTATAGAAGTTCCAGAAAAGGAAAGTTATGAGCCTGAATGCGGAGAGGATCTACCCTTTTCGGATATACCTCAAGGATGGACTAGGGAACATATTGCAGAATATAAGCTAAATTCCACTCCCTCATACAGTGGAGATGATTTCTCAAACAAGACTAGTCCTGAAACATTGGTTCAAGAAGTAAATCTAGGAGATGAAGAGAACCCTCAAGTAGTCCACTTAGCCTCTTGGCTATGGCATTATCCTCCTTTACTACAGAAGGTAACTTCTTTACTTTTTACTTACAAAAATGTCTTCGCATGGTCCTACAAAGATCTAACAGGGATACCAGAGGAGCTTGGATTACACAGAATACCCTTAGTTGAGGGAGCCGCGCCTGCAAGAAGTAGGCCGTATCGACTCAATCCAAAATATGCAGAGGTGGTAAAGTTCAAAGTTACAAAACTAGAAGAAGCAGGTATAATTGTTCCAGTAGAACATTCCAGGTGGCTTTCTTCTATGGTTATTGTATCCAAGAAAAATAGTGGAAAAATAAGAGTTTGTGTTGATTTTCGTGCCTTAAATAAAGTGACTGTTCAAGATGGATTTCCTCAGCCCTTTTCAGAGCAAGTACTTGAGGAAGTAGCCGGTCACACTTTGTATAGCTTCTTGGATGGTTTTAGTGGCTACAATCAGATAGTGATCCATCCTGATGATAGGGACAAAACAGCCTTTGTTACTCCATGGGGCACTTATGTTTATACTCGCATGGCTTTTGGTTTGAAGAATACACCAGCTTCATTTAATAGAACAATGTATCTAATATTGGGCAAATGGTTGACAACCTTTCTATGCATTTTCATGGATGACTTTTCAGTATTTTCAGGCACAGATAAAAGAGCAGCAGCTCAAGATTTCCATGACCATTTGGAAAATCTAAAAGAAATCTTTGAGCAATGTCTTAGAACAGGTTTGAAGTTAAATCCTGCTAAATGTCACTTTTTGGTCACTAAGGGCACTCTTCTCGGTCACATATATCTGCTGAAGGGATAACGGTGGATCCTGCGAAGGTTACTGTTATCCTTTCCATGCCTATTCCACAAAGCCCAAAGGAAGTGCAAAGTTTTTTGGGTCATGCAGGATACCATAGAAGATTTATACGAATGTATTCAGAAATAGCTAAGCCCTTATCAAGGCTTACGAGTAAAAAGGTCCCTTTCTCATGGAGTGCTGAAGCTGAGAAAGCATTTTGTGAACTAAAATTGAGGTTATGTACTGCTCCACTTTTAAGTGTTCCTAACTGGTCATTGGAGTTTCATGTGCATACAGATGCCAGCCTTCATGATGTTGGTGCAGTTCTAGCTCAACCATCATCACACAAGGTTGATAGACCTATCTCCTATGCCAACAGACTACTCACCCAGGCAAAAAGGAACTACAGTACAACCGAAAGGGAAGGCTTGGATATTGTATTTGCTCTTCAAAAGTTTTGGCATTACCTACTCGGTGTACATTTTATAGTCATATCTGACCATCAGCCCTTGAAGTACTTGATAAACAAGCCTAGAGTAGCTAGAAGGATTTGGACATAGTTACTCCTCTTTCAAGAATTCAACTTTGAAATTCACATTAAGCCAGGAAGGGAGCATTACATGGCAGATCAAGTGTCTAGGACTGCAATGAGCGAGAAGGCAACAAGTATTAATGATGAACTGGTGGATAGTAATCTCTTTCTAGTGGCAATTCAGACTGATTGGTATGATGGAATTCTCCATTTTCTCACTACTGGAAAACTCCCAGCACACCTGACACCTATAGAAAAGAGAAGATTGCTCCTGAAAACCAAAGCATATTCACTTATAAATGGAAATTTATATAAATACTGTCAGGATGATATCTTGAGAAAGATCCAGAGGAGGTAAATCTTTGCTAGAGGAAGCACACAGTGAAGGGCATCTAAAGGGGGAAGAATTGGCTCACAAAATCATCCCCAAGGGACTATGGTGGCCTCATATTTACAAGGATGCGATCAAGTTTGCCAAAGAATGCCACATTTGCCAGAGATGTGCTCCTACGCCAACCAGATTGAATTTCCAACCATTAGTCATATCTATAGGATGGCTCCCATTTGAACGATGTGGTCTTGATTTCATAGGACCAATTAGTCCAACTGGTCAACCTCGGGGTAAGAAGTATATTTTGATGGTCACATGTTATGCAACTAAATGGATAGAGGCTAAAGCCACTGTGGACTGCACGGCGTTAACAGTAGCTAAGTTCTTGTATAAACATATTTTCTCAAGATTTGGTTGCCCACTGGAAATCACTAGTGATAGGGGAACATATTTTGTTTAAATCAGCTGCTCCAATTTATATTTGACAGGTACAAGGTCTTCCATAAAAAATGTTGTGCCTACTATCCAAGGGCAAATGGCCAAGCAGAGAGCTCCAATAGGATTTTGATCGGGTTGCTGCACAAATTATCTTTTGATCATCAAAGCTTTTGGCCACAAGCATTGATCGATGCAATTTGGGCTTTCAGAACTACAAGAAGGGGAACCACTGGTGAGAGTCCATTTCGCTTAGTATATGGAAAAGAGGCATTGGCCCCATTCGAATTCATTATCAAAAAGGAAATGGGAGCCAAAACCATTGGAATTCAACCTCCCATTGAGAGATTGGTGGCATTAGAAGAATACAAAGAAGGAGCAATGCAAAAACTTCAGGTAACACAAGAAGAGCGCAAGGGACTGCATGACAGGTATCTGAGGTCCAATGAAGTTCAGGAAGGATCCATGGTTTTAGTGCATCAGGTCACAGCAATTCCAACCAAACTGGCACCCAAATGGATAGGACCTTACACGATGGTAAAGGTATTACCTCATGGAGCAATACATCTGGAGGATTTGCAAGGTAAGAGGATACCCGTGGTCAATATCTCCAGGGTGAAGAAGTAGCTGAATTAAGGTAAATTGGAAGCATTTCATTCACCGTACCTACCGTATTTCATTAAGTGATTGCAGTTTCTATATATATATATATATATATATATATATATATATATAGTAAAAAAAGCCAAAAAAAAGAAAAAAAAATTCCGAAAAAAAAAACTTGGTCAATATCTCCAGGGTGAAGAATCACCTGAATTAAGTCAAGGAAGAAGAACTTCCTTCAATATCTTGTTTTCAGCTTCGGGAATTGCACCGGGACGGTGCAAAGACTTGACGTGGGGGTCTGTATCGAGGCATTTCCCTCTCTCTCTCTTCCCCGCAACCCCCTCCAACCCTACCATCCCCTCCTCTTTTCCACCACCACCCCCACGGCCCCCACCATCACCTTGACCCCCTCCAACTCCACCAGCCCTCCTCTTTTCCCCCACCACCCCCGCGGCCCCCACCATCACCACAGCCCCCTCCAACCCCACCGCCCCCTCCTCTTTTCCCCCACCACCCCCGCGGCCCCCACCATCACCACGACCCCCTCCAACTCCACCAACCCTCCTCTTTTCCCCCACCACCCCCGCGCCCCCCACCATCACCACGACCCCCTCCAACCCCATTGTCCCCTCCTCTTTTCCCCCACCACCCCCGCGGCCCCCACCATCACCACGACCCCCTCCAACTCTACCAGCCCTCCTTTTTTCCCCCACCACCCCTGCGGCCCCCACCATCACCTCGACCCCCTCCACTCCACCAGCCCTCCTCTTTTCCCCCACCACCCCCGCGGCCCCCACCATCACCACGACCCCCTCCAACCCGACCGTCCCCTCCTCTTTTCCCCCACCACCCCCGCGGCCCCCACCATCACCACGACCCCCTCCAACCCCACCGTCCCCTCCTCTTTTCCCCCACCACCCCTCCACAACCCTCCACAAACTCCACAAACCCCACACAACTCCACACCCCTCCACAACCCTCCACAAACCCCACAAACCCCACGAACCCCACAAACCCCTCAAACTCCACACCCCTCCACAAGCCTCCACAAACTCCACAAACCCCACACAACTCCACACCCCTCCACAACCCTCCACAACCCTCCACAAACTCCACAAACCCAACACAACTCCACACCCCTCCACAACCCCCCAAAAACTCCACAAACCCCACGAACCCCACAAACCCCACACAACTCCGCACCCCTCCATAGCCCTCCACAAACTCCACAAACCCCACATAACTCCACACACCTCCACATCCCTCCACAAACTCCACAAACCCCACACAACTCCACACCCCTCCACAACCCTCCACAACCCTCCACAAACCCTACAAACCCCACAAACCCCACAAAACCCACACAACTCCACACCCCTCCACAACCCTCCACAAACCCCACACAACTCCACACCCCTCCACAACCCTCCACAAACTCCACAAACCCCACACCCCTCCACAACCCCCCACAAACCCCACAAACCCCACGAACCCCACAAACCCCACACAACTCCACAACCCTCCACAAACTCCACAAACCCCACACAACTCCACAACCCCCCACAAACTCCACACCCCTCCACAACCCTCCACAAACCCCACACAACTCCACACCCCTCCACAAACTCCACAAACCCCACACAACTCCACACCCCTCCACACCCCTCCACAAACTCCACAAACCCCACACAACTCCACACCCCTCCACAACCACCCACAAACCCCACAAACCCCACGAACCCCACAATTTCCCACGACCTCCCATAAGGTTCTCATGCAGTTTTGGATGGATATTTGGAGGATCATTTCTCAACCAAACACTATAATGTTATATATCGTTGGAAAGCTCTCGACGAGTACTTTCCAATGGTGCAATAATAACTTTGAAATCTTGGATCAATTTTTGACCACACCCCAAAAACCCCCACAACTCACCCCCTATTCCCACCCACAACCTCTCACAACCGTCGTAATCTCCCTCAACTCCCCACAACTCACCTCCCACACCACCCACTTAATATGAAGGATCAAAAGCTACTACAAAAATTAGGTGAAGGATGTGCTTCTCAGGGTCATTCAAACATCACGGGCGGCACAAAATGAGGATCTCAGCTTGCATGCAAAGTGACAGTAAAAGTGTAAGTGGTAAAAGTGAAAGTGGAGAAATGACTGTTGCCGCCAACCATTAATGACGACTGCCTAATTTTGAGGATCCAATTCAAGACTGGTGGCATATTTGATTTACCCCTCCAATCTTGGGCAATCAACCGGTGCATGATCAGTGGACGTGAGGAATCGGCAAGGCCCTCTTGGCCTATTGGAGCCTATAAAAGCAATGGATTTGTGTTCAATTGGGATATACACATATACATACATAAGTACAGGGGTCCTCTCTTGGCACTCTATGGCGAGAAGCCTACTGTAGGAAGTCACTCTGTGGTGAGGATACAGAGCATGGGCTTCCCAGTGAGGGCTAGTAGCACTATAGTGTGAAGAGAGTGGCTTTTGTTTTGTCATTCAGTGTGAGTCATTGGTATTTCATGCTCTTTCCCTTAGAGCAAGTTTTCATACTTTGTATTGATCAGTGCTAGTCTTCATCTAGTTGTGTCCATTGTACGGATTGGAAGAATCCCTTGTATTGATGTTGTTTAGTTCTGGAGTGGCATGTTAGCCCAGAGAATGAACTTTTGAGCATCTCTTTTGCCTATGTTGTATCATTTGATTCGAACTAAGGAGTGGATGGTCTTCCATTGTTGTCATTTTTTGTCATTAATATTTTTTGGAGTATTCACAACTCTGTGCAATCATTGATATCTGCCTGCTCACAAAAGTGTTAAAGGGTATATTTCCCTAAGGAGAGCCTCCCTTGAGTAGGTGAAGTACTGGAATACTTACTGCATGCTCTGGTTAAAAGTAGATACCCGAGTACCTCCTCTACACTCATGCAACTTCTACATAAAAGCCTCCTTTGCATGAACCTCATACAAACCCGTCCTTTGCACAAGACTCATAAAAAGAGCTTATCTGGGTGAACCTTGTAGAAGGACTAAGTGCATGCAAAACTCATACAAAAGACAAGAACACATGAACCTTGTACAAAGACCAAGCTTGCAACAATGTTGTATGTAGAGGAGGCACTGAGGTATCTACTTTTAGTAGAAGCAACAAATATGCACTTCCAGTACTTTGCCTACTCAAGGGAGGTCTTCCTTAGGGAAGTATACCCTCTAACATTTGTGTGAGCAGGAAGATCACAATAATTGCACAGTAAATGTGAGTGTTTCTGTGAACAGGAAGATCACAATAATTGCACAGTAAATGTGGACACTCAGAGAAGATCAATGACAATGGCAACAGTGAAGGACGAAACCACTCCTTAGTTCACATAGATGATTACAATATAGGCAAAAGAAATGCTCTAAAATTTGATGCTCTGGGCTAACATGCCACTCCAGAACTAAACAACATCAATAATGTGCCACTCCAGAACTAAACAACATCAATACAAGAGATTCATCTGATTCGCACAATGGACACAACTAGATGTAGACCGACACTGATCAATTCAAAGTATGAAGACTTGCTCTAAGGGAAGAGCATGAAATTAATAGTGACTCACACTGAATGACAAAACCAAGCCACTCTCTTCACACTATGGTGCTGTTGGCCCTCCACTGGGAAACCCACACTCTGTATCCTCATCACAGAGTGACTTCCTATAGTAGGCTTGTAGCCACAGAGTGCAAAAAGAAGGCCCCTGTACATCTGTAGGTATATGTCTATCCCTAATGAACACAAGTCCATTGCTTTTATAGGCTCTAGTATGCCAAGAGGCCCTTGCTGATTCCTCACATCCACTGATCATGTGCCAATTGATTGCCCAAAATTGGAGGGGTAGATCAAATATGCTGCCAGTTTTGAATTGGATCCTCAAAAATAGGCAGTCGTCATGAATG
>CM035417.1:183025489-183027989 GCA_020310875.1 Ceratopteris richardii | reverse complement strand
GGGGGCTACGGGAGGGGAGAGAGAGAGAGAGAGAGAGAGAGAGAGAGAGAGAGAGAGAGAGAGAGAGAGAGAGAGAGAGAGAGAGAGAGAGAGAGAGAGAGAGAGAGAGAGAGAGAGAGAGAGAGATGGTGGACTGCACTACATTGTACAAAGGAGACATAGAATCGGCCATCAGAAATATCGTCCATGATCAACCGCAATAAAAATCTTTCAAAAGATCATCGATGGTCCCATCACACTCGATCGGGGATCAAAATGATATTTCCCTTATTCCTTATCAAAATCAAGTTCTAATGGCTTGAATAAAGACTAATGTTACCATCTACAAGCTATAATAGGTGAAAATGAAGAAGAGCATTACTTACAGCACTATACAACGCAAAAAAATGCTGTATACTATTCAATTCAATGATAACAAAAAATTTGCACCAAAATGAACTTTTAATCATGAAGAAACACCAAAAGTACTTAGCTCAAGGTAGAAGACACATTTGTAAATGATGATAAAATGTCACACACCACAAGACATGCATAAATCACTGAAAAAAAAAGCAAGAAAGCTTGTGCACAAAATTTCCAAGAACAAGAGCTTGCTTACTACCATTATGAAAAAGTGTTTTACAAGTGAGGGGCTCACCATTTTAGTGTCCCCCCCCCAAATAAACCACTATGTATGAGATCTTAAGAGGCCTAAAATACAAAAGTACACTCCTAACTAACTAGGTCTCCTCTTGTTGTTTTTTTGCAGGAAGAATCTTTGCATCTCTACTAAATCTATTCTCAAAAAGAAATATTTACAACTCTTTGAAACTATGAAATTTGCAAAAGAATTTGAGAGAATCTTATGTGATTTCCATTGACTCTAACATAGCATAGATGTAGTGTGCCAAGGTCATCCATAAAGTTGATAAGGTCCTCATGCTTTTAAGTACTTCTACTTGTCATTGCTTTCACTTGATCTGCACCCCACTGTATGGAGGGTCACCCGTAGCCCGTGTGGAACAAAAATTTCTTTCACCAAACTCTCTCTCTGATAGTACTATGCTGTGGATGTATAGAAATCAAAAAGTCTAAAAGAACCCCATATGAACGAAGTTGAAAATGATCCACCATAAGCTGACGAGTTTTTACCTAAGGGGTGCCAAAGATTCTTCTAAAAGTAATACATCAAGTACTCGTGACATTGGGCCATAGATATCCCTCTTCAATTTCTTAGAGGGTCCAATATGTGTTGGCAATTGATATATCACTAAAAAGAAGGAGATAGAGTTAGGATAGGATACATAGAGTGAGGAAATTGGTTACTTGAGTTTTACATAGGTCTATCACTTTAGTAGTCATCCAAATAGTCCATACAATCGTCCCAAAATGGTCCCCCACATTTTGGTCAAGAAAGTTGGTCAAGACAAATGGATCTAATGAATGGCAACGTGCATCAAAAGATGCCCAATTCCACGTTTGTCGCTGATTTTGAGAAATTTCAAATATTTTTTTTTTAATAAAAGGAAGTTCGACCTTAACCTATTCTCCCGGACTTTAATTAAAATAAAGAAGAAAACTTACAAGTGAATGGGACTAGTGGCAATGAGACCCCCAAATCCCACAATGCAGGGGAGGTGTATGGCAAGCTAGACGGCATTACAAATGAGGTGGATAAATCTATCATCCCCTCATATGTGAGACCCATTTGAGTTTCAACTTATTGTTTTCGACGAGATAAATACAGTGATGACTAAACGGTGGAAATTTCAAATATTGCACTCATGCTGGATGACAATGATTAAAGAAGACAGATTTTCTTTTAGAGCAGCGTACGGTCCAGACGGCAGGCCGCACCACTATAAAACTGCCGCTCTGAAACAGCTGAAGTTTTTTGAAATTCTTAGCGTGGCATCCAGAGGTTTTTTGTTCACGTATTATGCCCCGCGGATTGCATAAGGACGTCGTATTTCATATATATTGTAACCTTTCGAGAAGAAACGAGTCTTCAATTTGCGGATGAACGGGGGATTTGTTGATTATGTTCTACGGATGAAGGGGGCATTTGTTGATTATGTTCTAGAGCATCTCCCTCAGGCGTGCGATCGAGATATCAACCATGTTGTTGGTGAGTTTGCAGACGAAGATGGTGATTTGGCTACAGGGTTTATACTTGCTGATCCGGTTCCACCAGGTTATGGCCCTCCGCGGAGAGCTCACTTACAAACAGATCTTTCCAAACGAGACTGTCCCTCACCCAGAGAACAGGACGCATGCTTCATTTGTACTATTTGTTCACAATGCCTTCCCTTGGAGGAGCTTGGACCTGATCTTAACTGCAGTTGTCTATGCTGTGTACAGTGTCTTAAACAGGAGATTGAGTCTGCCCTCTCGCAACAGGACTCCGATTTCCAATATGTGATGCGCTCAATGAACTGTCCATCTTGCTCATGTGAGGCATCCATTTCTCCCTCTTGTATACAACTGCTTGCACCGGATACTTGTAAAGATTTAGAGGCGC
>CM035417.1:182995489-183010489 GCA_020310875.1 Ceratopteris richardii | reverse complement strand
GTGAGTAAAACGCCCTAGCTACTGGTGATGGGTGGAGGTGGGTGTAGTATGTGGTACATCGGTGGTGGTCTGAGTGCCTCTTGAAGGAAGACAACCCAGGGGGTGGTGGTACGCCTATGCTCCATCATGTGGTCGTAGGCGATCCTGATGCCTGAGATATCCTCCTGATATAGTCGTGGTCGACGATATCCGCCCATGCGTGGTCGGCGCCGTGCTCTCCGTGCTGCTGCCTGGTGTAGCGTGAGCCCTATAGAGGGAGGGAGGGAGGGAGGGAGGGAGGGAGAGAGAGAGAGAGAGAGAGAGAGAGAGAGAGAGAGAGAGAGAGAGAGAGAGAGAGAGAGAGAGAGAGAGAGAGAGAGAGAGAGAGAGAGAGAGAGAGAGAGAGAGAGAGAGAGAGAGAGAGATTCTGAAATCTATTAGAAGGCGAAATTCGACCTATGAGATAGAATCAATGTACATAGGTTATGTCTCTGAACAATCGGAAAGCCAAAATGTGCTGAAAATAAACTGGTGGTAATACAAGGAAAATCTGAGTCTCCATAATGTACATTTGTGGAGAAACCATGAGAGAGAGGGAATAAATGGAGTGCTATCTCTATGGTAGCCTAAATGCAAGAGGGTAGTACAAATGTGAGAATGCAACTAAGTGTCTCATCATATGCACTCAATGCTCAAGTTTGGGTGTAGATTGTAGTATGTGGTACATAGGTGGAGTGGGATCGGCTATCATTTGGGTCTATCTCTCCCGAGTCTCTCGTTGGCTCGACGGTAACGAGTGTGGATATCCGCAATCTGGTGTCCATGTAATCTCTATGTTCGATAGCCTAATATGTGGGGTCGCCTCCTAGCACGAGATATCTCAGCCTGCTAAAGAGTCATCCCTCAGTGTGAGGCAGCTGGTGAGGGGGCTTGTGCATGTTCTGGGGTGAAGAAATCCGTGAGCTGTGGCCGTCTCCCTCTGTTCGAAGTCTCCGTGGTGGGCTGGAGCAAGGATCTCTGTGGCTTTGTAGAATAAAGTTTTGAAGGACAGAGTAAAGGATGGCACCAAGGAACCAAATATCAAATTGGGCGCAAGGTGTCCAAGTACTGGAGTTGGGAGTCAGTGGTCCAAGTACTGGAGTTTGGCGTTAGTCGTCCAAATTCTGGGGTTGGGCACCACACGTCCAAAATTGGAGTTGGGCACCAAGACGGTAGAGTTGGGCGACTGCATGCCCAAGGCATGCCCAGACAAGGCGGCCAAGTGGGACCGGCAGTCGGGCTGACAAATGAAACCGCCAAGTGCATTAACTCCCCACTACTCCCATGTAACAGACTCTCCTATTGTAACCGGTTCCGCACCTCTCCTATAAAAGGGGAAACCTCAAGAGAGAAACATATATGATACATGAGATGATATGATATCCGATAGGAGATAGAGCATGCAGTGTACTCTACAGGAGAATATAGCTGAGGAGAGAGTGGGCTTAGAACTCCTGGATAGTTGAGTCCTGATCATGTTAGTTACTTCTGTTGCCTACCTATGTTATCTGCTGATGTTACTTATGTGAGAACACTTGGAGTTGCATTTTGTTGTTTGTTCCTTTACTTGGTATGATCGGCCTTGGTATGATTAGTTAATGGTTGGTATTCAGATCGTGTTATATTTGTGTTCCTAGTTAGTGTTGTCTTGTGCTCTATTAGGTATGACATGGGGGTTTGGTGATATGTGTTTCTTATGATAATGTGTTTCATGTGTTTACATGTACTCCAGGAGTAGTGCATTTTGCATTCCCTGCACCCACACACTTCATTTCACCACCTACAGGTGAAAATTTGGCACGCACGGTGGGACCGGGCTTCTGGAGATCTCTTTGTCCTTGAGAAATCACTTAGGGCTTCTGGAGATCTCTTTGTCCTTGAGAAATCACTTAGGGCTTAAGTGCCCAGGACCACCTCTCCTAGTCCTCTTTCTCCTTCCTGGAAGCTTGCGGCGACTCCTCTTCTTAGGCGACTCCTCCTCCTCCCCTTCTTAAATTCTTGGGCGACTACTCCTCCTTCCTAGAAGCCTTGGGCGACTCCTCTTCCTAGGCGACTCTCCTCCTCTTCCTCTTAAATTCTTGGGCGACTCCCCCTTCCTTCACTTCCTAACTTCTTGGGCGACTACTACTCCTAATCCTCCCTCTTACCTTTCTGGGCGCCTACTCCTCCTTCCCCAACTAGAGCAACCTCTTCTTGGGCGAAAAATCCTCCAGGCGACCTCTTCATTGGGGCGACTTCCTCCATCAGAAGTAGTTCCAAAGATGGTCCATGGCCCACACCAGAGCTAGCAAGGAGAAGCAGTTAAGCCCTAAGAAGACACCAATCAAGAGCTACCACAGAAGAAGGCCAGACCCTTACCTAACACTCGTAAGAAGTCTATCTGTCTCAAGCCTAGTCTCTAAAATAGAAGGGTTAGACGACAAGGCTAAAACTCAAAAGACTCTACCTCAAAACACTCTTCTTAATAAAGCTATGGCAGAGGAACTTTCCACTCTTTTGTCAAGAATAAATATTAGATTTTCTTCATTTCATGGCGGTGCTAATGAAGATCTTGAAGATCATGTACGAAGATTTCTTTCAATTTGTAAGAGTAGGGGCTTACAGCAACGACACGACGCATTCCTTGCTCTCTTTCCATCAACTCTTGAAGGACTGGCAGACAAATGGTTCAGCCAGTACGCGGAGAATCATTTCCAAACATGGGAAGCATTGAGGACCGAATTCACAGATGCATTTCGGCCAGGTAACTCTACAGAAAGAACGTTAGATGAACTTGAGAATCTAATCTTGCATATGGGAGAATCATTTTCAGAACTTATGACGCGGGCAAGGTCACTTGTGGCAAGATTGCCGGAACCACCAGGGGATTTCCTTGTTAAGAAGTGGGTGGAGAAGGCCTTGCCGAAATCCACACAGCAGAAGTTGAGAGAGCTGCTGAGACCAGATGCCACTTTGAGAGAATTTGAAGCAGCTTCCACAAGAATTGAGGCTGCACGGGTTCATTTCGGGGCACATCCAGGAAAGACTTTCCCCAAAGATGAAGACATGTTGACAGCCTTGAGGAAGGAACTAGAGACCTTAAAGCTTCAAAGAAATCGAGAAGAGGACAAGGGTACTTCGGAAGGTCTCGCTCAAATACGACAAGAGCTTGAAGAACTCAAAACATTAAGGGAGGTAAGAACTGGACTATGGTGTTCTCTTTGTAGTACTCAGGGACACACATCACAAGAATGTCCAAGGAGGCTAACATGCCAGTTTTGTGGCAAGGGTGGCCATGAGGCCAAGGAATGTTATTTTCTGAAGGGTCTTGGAAATCAAACTATGATGCCAGGACAACCTCCCGAAGCTCAATGGATACGTGTGGCTCAGTCCTCCTTGTTAGGGCAACCACCCTTACCATCCACTACAACACCCCCTGTAACAACTTTTTACACCAATCAAGGACCTCAACGGCAAGAAGGTAGGCCTCGTCAGAACCGACCACCTAGGCCTATAATGTGTTACAGATGTGGGGAGTATGGACACTTCCAGAGTAAATGTTCACTTCGTGAGGATTCCCCACCATGCAAAAATTGTCCTGAAACAAGGGATCATTACACGAAGGACTGCCCAAAGTCAATGCCGTCTACAAGCACACCAGGTAACTCTTGCCCCCTACATATGATCACAGTATCTAATGATAAGGGCAATGTAGGCTCCCCAAGCGCCTGAGTAGTCCAACTTGAGGAACTTCCCGGAGTAATGACTAGGGCACAAAAACAGAAGGCAGCTTTGAAAGATGCTGCAAAAGAAGCAACAGATTCATCAAAGGACAAGGGAAAAAGGACCATGGAGCATGAACCTTCTCAGGGAGCCAACCACCACCAAAACAAGGAGAAAATCTCACGGGGAAGAGTAGGAAGAAATGAAGATACTAATGAGCAAGTTATTAACAAAGCTTATGCAGTATCTAAGGAGGACCTAAGGCACTTTCAGAATGGATCTACTTCAAGGAACAACCAAGAAGGCTTTCTCACTGCAGTTCAAGTCTTGCAGAGCACCTACCAACAGGTATCTTTATATAACTTGTTAGCTATGAGTCCTTGATTCAGAGGAGAAGTAATGGCTGCCATAAATGGGTTAGACCGTGGCACCATATTAAGTGGCGGGCAAGGCTTCACTTCTCTAATTTCCCAACAAATACCTATACCCTCAACTTATAGCTCAGAACCATCTAGGATGGCACCTCTTACCGATTACAAGAGCCCTAGATTGATTGTAAGTATCAAGGGAACTCCTCTGGTAGGAGTTATAGTTGATGGGGGATCTGGTATTAATCTGATGCCTGAGTACACAATGACATTGCTAAATTTGAAACCAACTAAAGATGCTCATTTTACAGTATCATTGGTAGACCAAAGCAAGGTAAGCCCACTAGGCATAGTGGAAAAGGTTGAGGTCGTCATCCATAAGCTAAAATTTGTGTTGGATTTTGTGGTAATAACACTCCCAAAGGTGAAGGGAGGATTTCCTCTTTTGATAGGAAGGCCATGGCTACGCCACAGTAAAGCGGTACATAAGCGGTACATGACTGGGGTAGTGACACCTTATGGGTGGCCGGACTAGACAAGGTAATGAGACAACTTGAGATGGAAGGAGGAACAGATGAAGCCCTAGGTACTTCTCAAGTTGTTCTACATCGAGAGAAGACTGCAGAGGAAGACAAAGAAGATAACAATGGAGAAGAGGAACAACAAACTGCACAAAAAGGAGCAAACATTTGGGCCACACCTCCTCCACCATGGGTTCTGGAAAATCAAGAAGTATTAGGACAAGAAAGGGCTTCTTTTTCTCCTCCTTGGGCATCTCCACCTCCTAATCCAAATTGGGCACCTGCTCCACCTCCAAATAATTGGGAGACTCCACTTCCACCTCTAAAGGATTGGGCGACTCCTCCACTTCCTATTTGGGCGCCTCCTCCACCTCCAACCAGTTGGGCGACTCCACCTCCTAGTCCAAGCTGGGCGCCTCCGCCTCCAAGTAGCTGGGTCACTCCAAAGGCTTGGGCTCCATACTTGGCTCAAAGACCCCCACATTGGGCACTTGGATGGGAAGCTTATCCTCCATCTTGGGCTACCCTTACAATTGGTTGGGCGGCCCAATGGGCATCTGGAAAGCCTCACACAGAGCCATATAAAACAACATCACCTGACTTTAAGGAAGAAGTTGATGTAGGAGAAGAAATATCTAATGAAGATCTAGGCGACATTATGGATTGGATTGAGGAGACCAACAATGTTTCATGCTTTACAATAGCAATCAAGGGAAAAGAAGAGAAAGAACCTACTGTGGTGGAGTCTGTGGTATTAGGTGAACCTGCCAAAGATTTCCGAAGAGGTAAAGTTTTGAAAGGAGTTGAAGGAAAAAAAAAGATAGAATCAAGCCAATCAGAAGAACTAGTGGAAAGCATTTTTCCATTGGCGGAAGTTCCAGTAGGATGGACACAGGAAAAGATCAAGGAAATCACCATCAATATTAGTCCAACATTCACTAAGCAGATGTTGTTTAAGGACGAGGAAGAGACAATTTGGAGCCAGTTAGTCAACTTAGGGGAAGAAGAAAATCCACAAAATCTTCTACTGGCAAGTTGGTTGTGGGACCACCCTATTCTTCTCGCAGAGGTAATAACATTCATGAAAAATTTTAAAGATGTATTTGCATGGAGTTACAAGGATTCGACAGGAATACCTAAAGAACTCGGAATACACACTATTCCTCTGGTGGCAGAAACTCGGCCAATTAGAGGGAAAATGTATAGGTTAAATCCCAAATATGCAGAAGCAGTCAAGAAGGAAATCCAGAAAATGGAGGAAGCAGGTATCATAGTCCCTGTGGAGCATTCAGAATGGTTGTCCTCTATGGTTATAGCACCTAAGAAGCAACCTAATAAAATCAGGGTTTGTGTGGATTTCCGGGCAAGGAAATCCAGAAAATGGAGGAAGAAGGTCATAGTCCCTGTGGAGCATTCAGAATGGTTGTCCTCTATGGTTATAGCACCTAAGAAGCAACCTAATAAAATCAGGGTTTGTGTGGATTTCCGGGCATTAAATAAGGTAACCATCCCTGACGGGTTTCCCACCCCCTTTTCTGAACAAGTGATTGAAGATGTGGCAAGACATGTGCTCTACAGTTTCATGGACGGTTTCATTGGGTGTAATCAACTCGAAATCCATCCTGAAGATCAACCAAAAACAGCCTTTGTAACTCCTTGGGGAACCTATATCTACACCAAAATGGCTTTCGGCAAATGCACCAGCCACTTTTAATAGAACATTATATCTCATCTTCAACAAGTTGCTCCTAAAATTCTTAAGAATTTTCATGGATGACTTTTCAGCATTCTCTGGAGCAGCCTGCACCACTACAGTAGAGAATGTGCCAGAACATTTGAAGCAATTAGAACAAGTATTCCAGCGTTGCAGAGAAACAAGTTTGAAACTTAACCCTAACAAATGTCATTTTTTGGTAACCCAAGGTACCTTGTTAGGGCATGTGGTCTCTGCAAAAGGGATGACTCCAGATCCAGATAAGGTAATGTCAATTATTAAGCTTCCAAGACCTATAAATGCTAAAGAGGTCCAAAGAGCTTCCTGGGGCACACAGGATATCACCGCAAGTTTATTCGCATGTATGTAGAGGTAGCACGACCACTTTCACGACTTACGAGTAAAAGTTTCCCTTTTCAATGGTTTGAAGAAGAAGAATCAGCATTTACTTATCTAAAACAAAGGTTGGCATATGCACCTATACTCATCTCACCAGATTGGTCTAAGACATTCCACGTGCATGTAGATGCAAGTTTGTATGCAGTAGGAGCTATACTGACTCAACCAAGCGAGGTACAGAAAGTAGATCAACCCATTCATTACGCAAGTAGGCTCCTCTCAAAAGCCAAGAAGAACTATAATACCACAGAAAGAGAAGCATTGGCTATTGTATTTGCCCTCAAGAAATTCAGGCACTATTTATTAGGCACTACTATTTATTTTGCCCTTCACTTCCGGAAGTGATAGAAACTCAGTTCGTTGACTTTGTTAGAGATCTTGATTTAGAAAGACTCTTTATTAAAGTCTGCACCTACTCTAGGGCACTGATGATGTGAGTAGGGATGTCATAGCTATTTGTCCAAGCTATGCATGATAAAGTTTAATTCTGATACTTCTTGTTTAGGACAGACATAGAAGTTGACGATGCACATTTTATTTCGTTTTGTTTTTGTTTAATTTGCTTATATACATATATTTATATATATATATATATAATCATTATTTATTTATTTATTTATGGAATTATTATTTTTTATTTATTTTCTTTTAATTTAAATTCTATTTTTATATATTTTATATTTTATATTTTAATTTGTTTCTTTCTTAATTTATTATTATTATTTTATTATTTAATTATTTATTATTTTTTTTATTTTTTATTTTTTATTTTATTTTTATTATTTATTTATTATTCTTTATTTTTTTTTTGTGTGTGTGTATGTGTATGTGTATGTGTATGTGTATGTGTTCGTGTTCATGTGAGTGTGTGTGCATCTCTTTTTGTATTGGTTTTCTTTCTTGGTTGTAACTTTCATGTCTTATATTGGTCTTAAGTCTCTTGCTTTTGTTTGTTATTTTTTCCAATGTGTATGTATTTGTGTTCTCTATCTTGAGTTCGTAAGTTTGGATAACTTTGAACTTATGAAGGTATATGTACTACATTCACAGTGATTACGGATCATCAAGCTTTGAAATATTTGTTGAATAAGCCACAAGTTGCAGGAAGAGTATGGAGATGGTTACTTTTCTTCCAAGAATTCGACTTTGAGATTGTACAGAGAAGCGGTAGACAACATGTCATTGCAGACCACCTCTCTCGCATCAAGCATCCAAGGCTAGCAACAAAGGGAGTAGAAGATGATTTCCCAGACAGCCAAATCTACAAGGTAAATATAGCACCTACATGGTATGATGATTTAACTCTCCTTCTAGGAAAAGGCCAATTTCATGTTGGGTCTACTCCATTGGAAAAGCGTAGACTCCTCCTAAAAAGTAAGAATTTCATGATGGTAAAAGATACCCTCTATAAGGTTGGCCTTCAGAGGTTCTATTCCCTTTTCCTTCTCAGGCCACCTCTCTAGGCAAAGATCTCTAGGCCAAGAATGATATGGATCATCTCGAGCCACTCCTCCTAGTGATCACATGGGCGACCCTTCTCCAAAATTCAACATGGGCAACATTTCCTCCATCTCAAGCTAGTCGCTCTTCTGCTCAACCTCTTCTTTTCTATTGAAAATTTGGGCAACAATTCCTCCATCTCAAGCTACATTCTAGCAACTCCTAGTCCTTCCATCTTGACAACCTCAGTGTGCCCACTTGGGCAACCCTCAAGCCCTATGCTAAGATAGGCAACCCTCCTACAATCGGCTTAAATAAGGCGACCACCCTCCCCCTCCTCCTCCTTAACTTTTAGTTGATACACCTAATATCCTTCTCATTCTCGCCAATAACTTCTCCACCTTAGGCAAGACCTTAAATTGGAAGACCCTTCCGCCCAACTTCCTACATCCCAATTGGGCGAGCCTCCTCCTAACCACCTACAGGGATACTTGGGCGACTCTCCTCCTCTTCAACCTACATCCCAATTGGGCGAGCCTCCTCCTAACCACCTACAGGGATACTTGGCGACCCTCCTCCTCGTCAACCTACATCCCAATTGGGCGAACCTCCTCCTAACCAACTATAAGGATACTTGGGTGACCCTCCTCCCCTTCTCCTCCCGAACTCCAACTTGGCGACCTCTCCGACTGTAGAACCTCCTCCCACCCACCGCTATGGAACTCGGGAGACCCCTCAAAGTCTACCTTGGCAATTAGGCGACCTCCTCCCTTATGTCCATTATTGGCGACCCTCATCCTCTTACAAATTTGGCAACCCTCCAACATGGGCTACCCCTCAAAATCTACCTTGGCAATTAGGTAACCCTCTCCTTCTTATCAATCTACGACCGATCACTTTCGGCGACTACTCTCTCTAACTCTTCCCCCGAATTCAATTCTGGCGACCCTTCCTTCACAACTCTATAATTAGGGACTCCTTCACTCCTCTATAATTACACTGCTCTATAATAGACATCCGATTTGCTCTCTCCCTTTGAGTCTGTGCATCTGCATCAGCGCTACCACTTGAAGATACACACGGTCCTTTTCCAGGGCTGCGGACTGCAGTCGGGGATCCTCAATACTTCTTTCGTGACCCACAACTAACTCTGTTTTATCTTTCTCCTATTTCTTCCCGTCGAATTGCACCAATTTGGGTAGTAGAGGTTAAAGGTTTCGCATCGTAGTAGAGCTTCCCAGCTTCAGATAGATCTCCCACTGATCCTGTCTTCTTGTAGAGCTTAGCAAATCGATTTGACTCAGCCTTGGACAGCGGCGACCTCATTCATGCGAGCATTTGAAGTAGCCAGGCATCGCTCGATTGCACGTTCGTTTGTTGCATCATTTCTCGCCGACTACGAGTCGTGCTTGCGGCAGCACCATTGCGCCCCAGAAAGCTCACCACGGTGACCAGCAAGATCGCTGCAAGCCCGACATTGATCCGGTAATTGAAAAACAAAGCAGATAATTTCCCTCTCCATGAGCGCTACCACTTCAAGACAATAGACACCCGAATTGCTCTCTCCATCAGATTCTGTGACTCTGCATCAACGAACCACATCAATTTCTGACTCAACGATATAGGATATAGGATTTATATCTGCCAACGATACATTCTTCACGCTGTGCAGAATTCCCACAGCAAGGACAAGTAGGCAAATCCTTGGTACAATTACTATCATCATCGACTTCTTCCTCGTCTTCTTCCTGAAAACCATTTCCTCCAATTCCAATCCGCATCTATGTCCACTCCATAATCTGAATTCTTCTTCGGAATTTCCCTGGCAACCATCTCTCGCAGCTTAGCAAACTCTCCAGACAAGCTGATTCTGTTCATACATATATATTTGGTCACTACCTTGAATATGGCATCTTCTTCTCTAGAGATAGAAGAAAGGTTTTCAGAATTCAAAAGCGACACCGAAAGTGCAACTGGGAAGTCCAGCTCTAACGACGACTCCAGCGATTCCCTTTATGTGGTCTCTAAGGAAAACCCTTCAGAGTCCGAATCATATAACTTGGACATCATATAACTTGGACATAGGCGTGCCAAGTCTGAGGATCTGCAATGGGTGGTGGGTGTGGCTCACGTAGTGCCCTCCACGCGGTGGGACAATCCCTACTCATGAGAAGGTCGATCAACTCTGCCTCCTGTCGCTCCTAGAAAGCTCGTCGCTTCCGGGGTATGAGGGCTCGCATCTTTCGTCGTGCCTCCCTCTCTGTGATGGATCCCAAGATACTCTGTGCTCTAAGATGTCGGTATAGTCGCCTACACTCCTCATCGTACCATCTGTTCTGGGGTGTATGGTCGAGCCCTGTCGAATGTGTAGTGCTGTGGGTGGTGTATGGGAAACTGAGAGTAGCATATGTATGGAGGATCGAGGAGAAGTGGGCGGTGAGGGTGTCCAAGGAGGCAGAGGGATCAAGGGAGTAGATGTGCTCTTGAACATGGGAGCTATAGATATGTGCTAGCTCATGTCTAAAGTGAATGGTTGAGAGAGAGAGAGAGAGAGAGAGAGAGAGAGAGAGAGAGAGAGAGAGAGAGAGAGAGAGAGAGAGAGAGAGAGAGAGAGAGAGAGAGAGAGAGAGAGAGAGAGAGAGAGAGAGAGAGAGAGAGAGAGAGAGAGAGAGAGAGAGAGAGAGAGAGAGAGAGAGAGAGAGAGAGATATTAACGTCTTCCAAAGGCCAAGCTTTGCCTATGAGACGAAACCATGTATGATTGTGGTCATCTCTGTGTAGAAATGAAAAACGAAAGCTACTCACTACACAAAACTGTGTAGGCTGAAAACAACAAAAGGATAGTGTACCTGGTAATGAGGTGGTAGTGGGGATAATATAGTGGTGCATGGGAGAACGTGGCTTTGAATTTGCAGATAATGGCCACCTTATATAGGGGGACCGATGGGGAGTGAATGTGTATACCCTAAGTGCTGATGATGGGTGGAGTATGTGGTACATTGATCACAGACTAAGTACCTTCTGAAAGAAGGTTGCCCAAGTGATGTAGGTGAGCCTCTTCTCCATCATGTGGTCGTTGGCTATCCTAATGCATGAGATATCCTCCTGGTGGAGTCGTGGTCGTCGGTGCCTAACCATGCGTGGTCAATGTCATACTCTGTGTGTCGCTTCCTGTTGGAGCATGAGGCCTATGCTTGTGGGAAGTGGGTCCGTTTGATGTGGCCGAGCTCTCTGAAGCAACTGAGTAATACTCTGTAGGGTACTCACCCGTGTTGGATTTGTGGGTTGTAGCATTTGCTTTTGTCTCTCATATGCCGTTGTGAGGAAGTGTCCCATCCTGCACTGGTCTTTTGTGGTCATGCATAGCTTGATTGATTCCTCTATCTCGAACTGTGCTCGTAGGTCCGAGTATGTTTGGCATCTGGTAACCAAGTGGTCCTCACTCTCTATCTCTGTATGGCATACTGGGCACCACCTCTCCTCTTGAGGGACTCCTCAGGCCTGACCCGTCTCGATTTCGACTCGACTTGAGCCTCTTCATGATGAAATCTTGTCTCATCAAGTTCATGATCAAAATGCAACTAAAATGCCACACACAAAGAGTATGAGTTTCATTGGTTTTGATGCCCCTCCCTCTTTTTCATGTTATCAATCACATTCAAAGATCCCAGATAGTAATTTATTCATGAGGCAATATAAGGGATGGAGTGAAAAAGCAACATATGGAAGAAGCCACTAGAGAGTTGACCAAACTCATCGTTTAGTGTGGCATTCCATTTAATGTTGCGAATACTCTTCCATGGAAGAGGGCAATGAAAGGCGTTAGTAGAATTGGTGTTGCTTGGGAGGGTCTTTAGGGACAAACCTTTCGCACTACTCAGCTCTGAAGGCAAAACAAGCTAGTAGAGATTGTCCTGTGTCCCCTTGCAAGGGCACAATGTTTTTACGTGCTATACCAGCCCATGCACCTTGGACAATAGCATGGTGAATTCATATTCTCACATGTTAACAAAGCCATTGAGGATGTGGGAAATGCGAATGTAGTGCAAGTTGTGACTTACAATGCGTCCATCTGTGTGTCGATTGGGTGTATGATTGAAGAGGCATACCCCAAGATTACATGGACACTATGTGCATTCCACAATTTAGATTTGCTTATGGAAGACATTGGGGCACTTCCATGGGTGACATTTATCCTTGATAAAGAAAAATTCGTAGTGAGATTTGCCACCTCTAAGCCAAAAGTATTGAACATCTTTCGTTCCCACTCTACCTTGGATGTCCAAAAATCCTCTGTCACACGGTTTTGTTACATGTATATAGTACTTGATAGAGTCCTTAGAGTAAATAAAGGGCTTCTACGTATTGTGGTGGTCGAGGATTGGTACAACATTTAGGAGGTTAGAGGAGGAGACTCTCTCTTCACACAGTTCTCAACTCTCGTTTTTTGAGATGATGAGTTTTTGACGAAGAGAGAAATGTTGGTAGCTTCCATTCAGTTGGTGTATAGTGTTCTTCGCATCACTAATATGGAGAGAAGCAAAGTTGGTCTTGTATATGAGTACATTGATCGTATACAAGAAAGCATCCAAAAAATTCTGGGACTCTTAGACGTTAAGGGGTTTTTTTTTTGAAAGTTGAAGCTTGGTAGTTGATACTAGATAGTCTATCAATTATCATATGATGTACTAATAGTAATTCATCATATGTTCATAACTTCATTGTTTGTTATATTGAAAGACCACTTTATGTGATACAATGGAAAAAAGATGGGATTGGTTTTATTAACCAATCCATGCCATTGCTTATATTCTTCATCCGTTATGGAGAAGTGAGCAAGAATTTACGAACATTGAGCTAGCGGATAGTTGGATTGACTACATCATGCGATGAGTGGCAGTGATATTGATATTTTGTCACAATTAGAGAGTGAAAGATTGCAGTTCAGTAGCATAGAGCGGTACTTTGGACAGCCCACTGCATGGCTACGTGAGAACCAGGTTGCTCGGGTCACATAGTGGGAGAAATATGGAGTGAGTACTCCATTATTGGTAAGTATTTTTACCATTTGAATCTTTCAGAATTCATATTACATGATGTTTGTAAATTGCATTATGATCTATTTGAATCATGATCTATTATTTTATTCACGAATCACAACAAAGATTTGCCTTGTGAATTCTTTCACAAGATTGTGGCTCCAAAAAGCTAATCTTGTAAATTGCAGCAGAAATCTTGCTGGATTTTTGGGAATGGCTTTTTCAAACTTATTTTTTTTGTTTGCTTTTGATAAATTAACTATAAGATGTAAAAAAATCTTGCTTTTGACCTCAAAACTTCTTTTAAAACTACTATTTGATCTTTGATGTGGAATTAGGGTTTGATCTTTGATTGCCTAAATGTGGTCCAAATGGTATGACATGGAATTAGGGTTTGATCTTTGACTGCCCAAATATGGTCCAAATGGTATGATGCATAGTTAGGGTTTGATCTTTTAAAACTGCTTTTTGATCTTTGACCTAGAATTAGGGTTTGATCTTCGATTGCCCAAATGTAGTTTGATTTTCTGTTATCATATATCATTGGATAGCTCTTAAGTAGCAGATTCCAAATATGTGATGAAAAATTTCTGCATATTTTTATCATTTTGACTATTCTTTACCTTGGTTTGTCCATGACTGACTTTGTCTAAAATAGTGTTGCATTGCGATGTGTTCGCAATGCAACGTCACAATGCGTTGCATTGCAATGCAGATTTATTTGGCTCAAATGATGCCTTTTTGCTAAAACGACCTCATCAAGGCATTTCGAGCAAAAAACTTGATAACAACTTTTGGTTAATATGATTGTGTGCAAGGTGCCAAGGAGGAGAAGAAGGTAAAAGCTTACCTTTGCATGTGTACAAACACACACACATAGCTATCCCCTCCAAGCCTCCTTGTCCTTCTATCCCCGAAACTCAACGGTTGTTTCTAGGAAAAGACTTGGCCTAGGAACGCTATTTCTAGGCTGCTGGCTGTTTTTGGTATGCATCTATGCTTCCCCAAGTGTGTTTCTTTAAGCTTTCACTGAGTGTTGACATCGATCTAGGCTTGAGACTAGGCTCTACACTCTACCCCTATTGTGCTATTACATATAGCTTGTTGTTTCCTCATGACAAAGTCTTGGAAGTTGGACTTTCAATAATGCCAACTAGTATGGTACTCTAATAGGTGTTTTTTTTTCCTTTGCTGTGCACAAAATGTATGCTCAATGCTGTACACAAACATTACATAAATAATCCATACATTATTACACACATACATACCACATACATACGCACATTTCACACACACATACATATACTGTACGTACATACTAAATAGACTATAGCACATACATACATGAAATAATAATGTCTATATAATTTATGACATTACACACATACTACATACATAGTACATACATACATTACTACATACATACATACTACATACATACACACATATCACACCCTCACATACATATAATGTACATACATACGACAAACTATAGTACATAATTGCATGCTCCATACATACATAGTAGATACATGCAACATGCTGCCTAGTGCACACATGCATTATGCATATTACATATGTGCATATATATTACATACATATTTATTATTGATATTACATAATACATAAATATATTACATACATATAGTACGTATATACATATAGGTATACATCTTTTTTACATAATTCTAAAATGTTAAAGAAAATTGGACATTTCTTGCCGTTTCCAAAATTTTGGAAACCGTGAAACTTCGTTTTTGATTGGCCTATATCGACTGTTTTTGTTGTTCCATCCAAGCC